>JBAIZL010000001.1:123971930-123976930 GCA_036971475.1 Prosapia bicincta | reverse complement strand
CCGTGATGGGGATAACCTAGAGGAATGTGATCTAATAGACTCCGTCGTTCTGTAGCCAATCCACTGCGTACTGAATACACAATCTAAAAATGTTATTAACTTCTACCTTGTATGAAAGTAAAATTATTTTGTTTTAATTAATTAAATTTAAAAAACTATATTTCCTATAATTTTTGTCTCAATTTTCTTAAACCAAATTATTGCTTAATATTTTTGAAGATATTTCTTGAGATGAACTATTTGTGAAAAGAGTAAAATTTTTAATAAATGATTTACATATTCAGAAAACTTTTTTTATCTAACTTTTTTTTAGTAAAGTTGTGAAAAATAAACACAAACTCGATTTAAAAGTTGAATGAAAACCAATACTTTTCAATAATGTTTAAATGGTAAAACTACTTTTGAATGTTTGAACTGTTTGCAGGAGAAAATATTTAAAAAAATGTTTTAACGACAGGATTTTAAACTAGACACAAACAAAGTCATACGTTAATTCGGCATTGTTTAAATTTGCAAACAATATCAGACGCTTCCCGACCGATGCTTCCGCACACTGCTCTATAACCCTTTATTAACGCACTGCTCAACTGTTCCCATCAACTTTCCAGACACTCATTGTTTAGAGACCTTATTGTGGTGATTAAAATTCAATTGCTCAAAAACTTTATTGGAAACTAAGCCATTGGTTACATATTCAATATTGTAGTAACATTTTGTGTAGTCTTGTTGTATGTAGGTTTAGTGTTTAAAATATTTTTTTCAAATATATGTTGGAAATCTAATACATTGATTTTTATTTGAAGTTTTCTAAAAGGCTTATGAACATTTAGATACGTTTTTGGACGGATAATCAAGATACAATTCACATTATAGATTGACGTTTAAACTTTCATTGCTCTATGTTTCCACTACATTGCACTACGTTACAACTGTTAGTGTTTTTTTTTATTGATTATTTCATAGTTTTCATCATGTTCGAACCAAAGTACTTTCTTTCGACTACCTACCTCTGTTGTTGGGTATTCCACGTGGTCATGACACTTTCAACAAGCTTCTCCTGTATCAGGAACGTTTTCTCAAGTTTCCTTTCCTCTCTATAGGTATGAAGACTCACACACGCACTCACTCACACACACACACACACACACACACACACACACACACACACACACACACACACACACAAACACACACACACACACACACACACACAAACACACACACACACACACACACACACACACACACACACACACACACACACATACACACTAACACACACACACACACACACACACACACACACACACACACACACACACACACACACACACACACACAAACACACACACACACACACACTCACACACACACACACACACACACACACACACACACACACACACACACACACACAAACACAGCATTATTCTTTGGAGTATTGTTTTATTTTATTACTATTTATTTTATATGTTTTTTTCGTCGCTTGCATTATGTTGTAGTTTCTTTTCGATTTCTTTCGCATTGTCCGTTTGTGAACCAAGGTACTTTAATCTAGTTTGTTTTTTTTAAATTTTTTTATTCGTTTAGAATCCTAGAGTACTATTTATGATATTTTGTGTTATAATTTGTCTACACAGCCGGGCGCCCTGAAGGATTAGAGCGACCCTCGCTCCCCCACGCGCAGGCAAACTCACACGCGCGGCCCGGCCTACATGCCGCCAATCGTTTTTCTATGAATCACCAACTAGTCCTTGTACTACAAAATCAATTTTTTTAACTGTTAACTTTACTTAATTTGTACTCTAATAACTGAATTCTAAATATTATTCCTCGCAAAATGAGTCCAATCACGGTAAAATTGTGACAACTCTGAGCGGTTTTAGTGGGTTTAAAAATTAGAAAACAAATAAAACGAGTCTTTTATCACGTATTTTATATTGTATTAATCAGACGTCTTTAATGAAACAGTAATCAGATCAATAACATGGAAACAGTTTACAATTATACTAGAGCTGACTTACTAGAGTGAAATTATAAAATAAGTAAGTGACCTTTCTTTACCCTCTGTTGTGTCTTTCATCTGTATGTAAATTTTCCAGCTTCAGCTTTCCTTGTTACCTTTGAATTTATTTATTTATTGTTTGGCATACGTTGAATTTTATGAAGACACATTTGAGAAACCTCCTTGGCTGTGTTGCTATGTAAATATGCTCGTCTTAGTTTAATAATATTATTTTTTTGATTTTACAGTTATTGTAAAGTAACATAACGAATTACTAATTATTTTTATTTTGTTTTACTTCAGTTTACGTTAACATAGGATGGTTATGTAAATATGTTTGTGTTAGTTTTATGATTTAAAATATTTGATTGATTTTTAGTAATTATACAGTAACGTTGCAAAATCAATTTGTAATAATTATTATTTTACTCTTAGTATATGTTCTATGTTATATTGTTTATGATTTAGTTTATTTTTTCATAAATTTGAAATCTCTGCTAGAATTACTGTAATTATGTATATTAATCAGATCGTGCGAATTCAAATAAAACGTCTGTAGCCATTTTTAAGTAGTCAAATTTATAATTTTGTAACCTACTGACCATAAAACCCCTTAGAGTTGTCACAATTGTACCGTGTTTGGACTCATTTAGCAATGATTAGTATTTAGAACTCAGTTATTAGGTACAAATTAAGTAAAGTTAACAGTCAAAAAAAATTGATTTTGTAGTACAAGGACTAGTTGGTGATTCATAGAAGAACCATTAGCGGCACATAGGCCGGGCCGCGCGTGTGAGTTTGCATGCGCGTGGGGGAGCGAGGGTCGCTGTAATCCTTCAGGGCGCACGGCTGTTTGGACAAATTATAACCCTGGCAACATTTTAAGATTGTGCAATGGAGGTTTCGATGACAACCAGATGGGAGCAAAAGAAAAATTCAGGTAAGTTGGGAAAGTTGGGTCAGTGCCGAAGTGCTTGACTCCGAACATGAAGATACTCAGTTTGAATTCGGATTTCCCTAAAATCCCAAATTTTTATAAATAAAATAATGAATAATTACATTTTTAAAAAAACTGTATTAACATCAATTGTCACCCAGTATAGGTTAAAAGAAATGTATTTGAACTCGATTGGATGAATCACGATTGTATTAACGATTGAAAAATCGTACAAGATATATATCAGGAGAGTGTGAGCTAATAGAAATTGAAAAAGTTTTTGTTCTTAAGTTTTATTTTCCTGGTGAGAAACCTAATAGCCCTACGGGTATCATCGCCTAAACGCATTAGATAACAAATGCAAAACTAAAAAATCAAGGAAATGTGTGCTAATAGTAGGAATTGTCAAAAAAAACTCGTATAAAATGTGTGCAAGACAAATATAAAATGACACACAAATATCGACATTAATTCCACGGTTGCTTGTAAGATATACGTAGCATTAATCCGATATTGTAAAAGATTCACGCATAGTAACATAAGTCGATTCATACTCTTGATACATCGTTTATTTCATGTAAACACACAAATGATGGCAAACGTCCAAAATAAAAACGTATAAAAATGTGCCGTCATTAATAAATAATTTCAAACATAGAATTTTAGCGTCGTGTTGCCACTGGGGTGTTGTTAGCACTTACATTCATCAGTTCTAATTTTTTTTTATATCTGCTTTTTTATTATTATAGTTATTTTATTTATGTTTTTTAAAATTTACATAGTTTAAACCATTTGTGTAGTCTCTTCACATTTTTATGTGTTTTGCGATTATTAAACTGTCTTCCAATGTGTTCTATCTTGTTTGATATTATCATAGCTAACCACAAATCATACGAAATACTTAGGTTAACTGTCGAGTTTACAACATTCTTTCATTCCCCATATTCCCCACTTTCTGTCTTCATCTAGAATTTTTTAATTCTTTTTTTAAAATCCATTAAAGTTTTATCTGAATCTTTATTGTTTCTTCTTTACTGGTCTCTTCTATCTTATGTTCCTGTACAGCTTATTCAAATGTTTACTAATGTTCATAACTTTTCCACGCAATTTAATAGGGTTTCTAGAAAAATAATTTATTTATTAATAACTTCTCGTATTTATTTAACACTAATCTTTTTCATTTTTACTGTCGGCTCTGCTTTTCCTGGATATTTGTTTTTCTTTTACTTTTTATAACTCATAATAAATTATTCTACTTATGTAGTTTAAGATTCTTTGAATATCGCCTTGTATACGTTTATATAAAGTTTTCTGTATTTATTAGTCACTGTAAAAGATGCTTTGCTTAAATATTCAACTCTTAAACAAGGCTTATTAAAAAAAAAGGCTAAATTCGTTTTATATCAATTAGTTGTCCCTAATTCGAATTTATTGAAACCAAATGTAGAAGGAAATTTTAACAGAAAAACACAAATGTTAACTCAGTTAACATTTATTTTAGACGTAATAAAAAAAGTCTTTTATTACACTTAATATGATATTCTCCAAAGCTGATAGTTTTTCAAAATCAGAATATAAACGTTTCTTCTGATATTTGTATTTCATATATTGTCTCCTTTAAATAAATTAGCTGTCTCTATTGTACGCCCGATAGAGGGGCTTGTTGTAAGAGTGAATCTACGTTATATCTCAGAAGATTTGAGCTGTTTATTTTAATATGTTTCTGGAAACATTTTCTTATAACATGGGCATTTATGCGTGTAAATAACTAAATACCCGACTTTACGCTTACATTTAGAATCGAATAAATTATTTGTTTGTTTCTAATTAAAAAGTACAACACTCTTGGTAAATGATAATGTTTCAATGTGTAAAAATAAATTTCAAGTTAAAGTACCAGGTTTTTAGTTAGTTTTATTTTTAACATATTTTGAAAATTTGATTTTTTATCTGCGTATCTTGAGTTGAAAAAACATTTCCACACTAAACTCAAATTTAATTTGAGCTGGTTCAGTTCTGCGTCACCACTTACATCAAGAGACATGATTTTTACACGTC
>JBAIZL010000001.1:123959430-123966930 GCA_036971475.1 Prosapia bicincta | reverse complement strand
AAATGGTTTAAAATCTATTACTGGGTATAAATTAAATCGTTACAAACTATAATACAAAATGGTTTAAAGTCTATATAACTAATATCGATACAAACTATAATACAAAATGGTTTAAAATCTATTACTGGGTATAAATAAAATCGATACAAACTATAATACAAAATGGTTTAAAGTCTATATAACTAATATCGATAAAAACTATAATACAAAATGGTTTAAAGTTTATTAGTGGGTATAACTAATATCGATACAAACTGTAATACAAAATTGTTTAAAATTTATTAGTGGGTATAACTTATATCGTTTATAATTAAAAGTATAAAAGAAATTTCATTCCTCCTTTGTTGGTTAATTTTATATTAAAAGCTAGATTTGTATTAAATATAAACACTTAAAGTACTAGAAGTGTAAACAAGTTCATTATTAAAAGAAATATAGTTACTTATAAATGCACTGTTGACACAGAACAAGAAAAAAACAACACACTACAGATAAAATTAACATAAAAAAGAAGCAAGGTTAAAATGAACAATAAAATCGATTCCAAGGAAAAGAGTTTTAAATTACAATAGAACCAAAACAGGGAGCCAGGCATACTAATTGGGAATTATTATCGTTGTCTAACAAAGTATCTAGATAACAGCTGACTCGATTGTATTCAGAAATGATTGATGTCTGAGAGGACGATTTGAGCAGGTTTTAGTTGAGATGATGTTGAGATAATGGATAATACGTTACGGCCGCTACATGAGTCACAGATGCAATTAATACGCCACCACTGGTCGCCGTTTTTGGTATTTCACAGTGATAAGTTCCAGGTATTGAGAGGCAGCACGGCGACGCAAAGTGTCATGCGTTAACCGGGCAGTTTCACAAACGTGTAATTTTCCTATTTACATGAAGCACTGCCTTGTTTATGTTAATGCAGGCAAACATAATCAGAGGATATGTTAATATGATGGAAATAATTGTTTCGTAATAGCGCTGGCTTCCTTCTTGTTAATTTAATTTCTGAGGTTATAATTAGAGTCAGTTGCGTGGGTGTAAAATTAGTACATCAAAACCTTTCTGTTACATTCAGATAATTTTCAGACATTATTATATTTTTAGCTTGCTTTAAAGATTGAAGTAAACAATATAATTTTGTTACTGAAAACTCTTTTTTGTTTTAAAAGGAAATAATGGTCTGAAATATTTTTCATTTTTTTGGTCTTGTATAGGTTAAAAAATTTAATAAGGGTCCTGAAAAAAAATAATTATTTAATACCATTTTAGAGAATATTAAAAAAATCTATTTAATTTTTTTTCAAGAGAAACGCTCATTTTCTTAACATTCCGCCTATGAAGGATACGCAGATTATTAATAATGTATACATTCTAGTTGTATTACTTTTGGTTATGTATCTGTACAACGTGTATACCATCACGGTAATTATGTAGGGCTATATCTCTCAGATAGGAAATATACATTTTAGTAGTCATAAGGGATGACTACCCGACACACCTTAATGACACACCCTTATTAGTGTGTCCCTACCCGGCACACCCTTTAAGAGAAAAGGAAAACAGATGGTTCTAAGGTTGAATAAAGAAATATGTCTTCCGATACTCCCCAGAGTAGGAAGAATGGAAAGGAACGGTAGGTAGATAAAAAGTAGGAGATAGATATATCTATAACAAACACTCCTCTTAGAAGGAAGGGTAAGGAAGGATATGATAAAAAACTGCCCTAGAGAGAAAAATATCTACACAAAACATCTGCGAATAGAAAGAAGTGTAAGAAAAGAAACGAGGAACAAGGTGCAGACAAAGAAGGGTATTTACCGATACATCCTTTAGGGTAAGGAACAATAACTAAAAAAACGTTTGACTATGGCGGAAGTCTAATCGATACGATACCTCGTAGAAAGAAGGATAAGGTTGGACAGAATGAGATATATTCTTGATACAACGTTTGTAGAAAGACGTCTAAAACAATCAATGGATAAACAGACCTTTTAGAAAGAAGGGTAAATAATAATAGGTATAAAAAGGTAGGGAGAGGGGTATAACTGGATACCAATAGTTTGAGGAATTTATAAAATTTTGAAAATAATAGACAAAGATTACTATACCAACTGACAATTTGCAGTACAAGCAGCAGGTATGTGGTATCAGTACAAGTAGTGGATACTTGGTTTTAGTACAAGTAGCTGACCCGTAGAGGGTTAGTAGTACATGTAGTACGTACGTACAGGAGGACAAGTAACAGCTGCGTGCTAGTACTACAGGTACTAAGTATGAGATAAACAGTAGAGGTATCAAATACATGGTAGCAGTAGTGGTAGCAGGTTCGTGATAAATATACAGGTAGCAGATATGTCGTATATGCACAGGTAGCAATTAAGTATAGCAGCACAGGTAGCAGGTATGTTGTAGCTGTACAGGTATCGGTTATTTATTGTAGTACAGGTAGAAGACAGGAAGTAGAAGTACAAATAGCAGGTACGTGGAAGTATTATAGGTACCAGGTACGTGGTTGTAGAACAGGTAGCAGGTACGTCGTATATGTACAGGTAGCAGGGGTGTATAGCAGCAAAGTTAGTGGATACGTTGTAGCAGTACAGGCAGCAGGCACGTTGTAGAAGTACAAGTAGCAGGTACGTGGAAGTATTATAGGTACCAGGTACGTTGTAGCAGTACAGGCAGCAGGCACGTTGTAGAAGTACAAGTATGTTTGTTAAAGACAATAATTATTTATATAAAAGTATTTCTTAACTCCTTATATTACTTTATTAGAATCTGACTTGCTCAATTCAGTGTAAACTCGTGACGAGTAAGTTTATTGCATTAGAGTTGTACTATGTTTCTTAATTTGCATAGCTTTTATCAAAATACATTAGTTTTTCTTTTTATAATTTGTCTTAAGAACTATTAACTCGTTCTGCGTAGTAAAGTTTCTGGTTGTTGTGCGTTTCCCATTCTTGTTACTTGTTCTTATTTCGTGAAATAAATATTGTTTTAATTAAATACATCGAAAATTAAATAAATCCATGCATATTTGTTTCATCGACATAAAAGATTAATGCCTACTCAAAAAATCACTTTCAATATGATTCCTCTATCTGTTTGTTTGTATTTTTATTATTGTTTTTTTTCTAATCTATTCAGTAAATATGTAATTTAGGATAATAACCTGTTCAGCAAATAATATTTTCATAACAACTGAAAAGTATGCATACGCGCTCGCATTCTGTGAAGATCTTAACTCCACTTCACCGCATCATTTTCTTCATCCATGCAATTAGAATTAGAACACAACACATAATGAATTTATCGTGCATTATGAGTGCTACACTTTCCCTCATATTCCACAAGCCGTTTGACTCGACTTTCCCGCTCAAGTTGCGGCCATTAGATCGTTTGATTACAAATAATGTTGAGGCGGAACTGGATGTTCGCATACTTTGACAGAGCCTAATGACTTTCTATTGCTGAAGAGAGCGGCGCGTTGGCTATAGAAAGCGGGGTACATTGTTGGGCAAGGAAAGCTGCAACTATGACCTAATCAACGATTTTTGATCACAGTTCAACGTCACATGACATGATCCGCGCTGGAAGTATAATCGACTCATATGATCCGGTAGTTTCTCGTTGCCAAATCTGTGAGCTTTGAAATGAAAGTTGATTATGCGATAAAATATTTGTAATTAACTGTGCACTACCAGTTGTCTATGTTCAATTATCGAACACCTGGAAAAACATTTTATCAAGAGCCTTGGTCATTAGATGCCAACGTTTCAACAGTAGTTTACTTTGTTGAATGATAGAAATAAAGAAATAAAAGGCACAATAGAAACGAAAATAATATTAGCAATAATAATGAAACAGACCACTTTATGTTTTACAAAACTAATAGTTTTACTCATAAATTTAATTTATAAATAATTGAATAATTTTGCTATCTAAAAGCTTTAGCAATTGCTTTTAACTCTAAAAGTATATAGAAATTGCATATAGGTCTATTGTATATTGCCTATGTTATAATTATATTAAGTAGGCATGAATTTCAGAGAGTCGTAATGCTATAAGTTTTATATTTAATTTATTATTATAGTTTCAGGACGGGTTAACTTCTCTTCAAGCAAATCTGCAAAAAATTTGTATTTGTTCAAATTTTAATTATAATTTAAATTATATTTTTTATAAATAGGTGTCTTACATGCGGAATTTAGGTTAACCGTAAGTAAATATGTAATTATCACAACGTATTTAAATAATTATAATTAAAAATAATTGTATATATATATATATATATATATATATATATATACATATATATATATATATATATATATATATATATATATATATACATACATATATACTAAATTTTTACCTCACACATAAGTAACAGCTGTGTATCAAAATTACCCCATTAATTTGGCTGCACGGCTGTTACACGATATATCATATTACAATTATTTTTTAGGAAATATTATTTACAGTGTAGAATTGTTTTAAATTATATTGTTTACAAATATTTAAGATGGTTTGATAGCTAAAGGTTGTTGACAAAAATATTTATTGTATTACATACAAATTTCAGATTTTTATAAGAAACATTGAATCATAGTGAAGAAGAGCACAGGGAAACCCTAAACTACAGATTGTATAGTTTGTTGGAAAGTGTGTGAATACTGAAACGTTATTATTATTCTATTGGATATAATTATATGAAGTAGCTGACCGAAAATGATAATTGAGTATGCAACGTTGTAGCAAACTGCTATAGTTCGAGTATAAATAATTTTTGTTTTTATATTCTTTGTGTGTGTGTGTGTGTGTGTGGCTGAGTGTGTGTGTGTGTGTGTGTTTGTGTGTGTGGCTGGGTGTGTGTGTGTGTGTGTTTGTGTGTGTGTGTGTGTGTGTGTGTGTGGCTGGGTGTGTGTGTGTGTGTGTGTGTGTGTGTGTGTGTGTGGCTGGGTGTGTGTGTGTGTGTGTGTGTGTGTGTGTGTGTGTGTGTGTGTGTGTGTGTGTGTGTGTGTGTGGGTGTGTGTGTGTGTGTGTGTGTGTGTGTGTGGCTGTGTGTGTGTGTGTGTGTGTGTGTGTGTGTGTGTGTGTGTGTGTGTGTGTGTGTGTGTGTGTGTGTGTGTGGCTGGGTGTGTATGTGGCTGGGTGTGTGTGTGTGTATGTGTGTGTGTGTGTGTGTGTGTGTGTGTGTGTGTGTGTATGTGGCTGGGTGTGTGTGTGTGTATGTGTGTGTGTGTGTGTGTGTGTGTGTGTGTGTGTGTGTGTGTGTGTGTGTGTGTGTGTGTGTGTGTGTGTGTGTGTGTGTGTATGTGGCTGGGTGTGTGTGTGTGTGTGTGTGTGTGTGTGTGTGTGTGTGTGTGTGTGTGTGTATGTGGCTGGGTGTGTGTGTGTGTATGTGTGTGTGTGTGTGTGTGTGTGTGTGTGTGTGTGTGTGTGTGTGTGTGTGTGTGTGTGTGTGTGTGTGTGTGTGTGTGTGTGTGTGTGTATGTGTGTGTGTGTGTGTGTGTGTGTGTGTGTGTGTGTGTGTGTGTGTGTGTGTGTGTGTGTGTGTGTGTGTGTGTGTGTGTGTGTGTGTGTATGTGGCTGGGTGTGTGTGTGTGTATGTGTGTGTGTGTGTGTGTGTGTGTGTGTGTGTGTGTGTGTGTGTGTGTGTGTGTGTGTGTGTGTGTGTGTGTGTGTGTGTATGTGGCTGGGTGTGTGTGTGTGTGTGTGTGTGTGTGTGTGTGTGTGTGTGTGTGTGTGTGTGTGTGTGTGTGTGTGTATGTGTGTGTGTGTGTGTGTGTGTGTGTGTGTGTGTGTGTGTGTGTGCGTGTGTGTGTGTGTGTGTTTGTGTAAAAGGATCATTTAATAAGAGATTACATTACTTACATTACTACAGCGGACAATCAATGAGTTAAAAATATGTTACTCCGATATCTGGGCTAAATGTTTTTAAAAAACCTCCGACGACGTCACCTTTCTTCTACCGTTACTCGGACAGATGTTAACTCAATTCTCGCTATTCTCGTTCATTAGAAACAAGTCTGTCAGTCGGATGTGTTGAGGAAAACAGACGCGCGCGCACTTCGGTGTCGTTATTGTTATGAATTGAGGTTAATAGGTTGCATAAAATCAACTGTCAAAAACATAGGCTACCGAGGGAATGCGAATAGCTAATAGCGAATAGCTGGATGTACTACTTTAACTTCTTCTGTAAATATAATTTACACAAAAACATGCAAATGATCAAATATACAATAAGCATGTTTTTGTTTTATTAAATAACTATTTATAATACGTTAATAATATTATATATTATTTAGAGAACAACTTATAAGTAATGAAAATAATTTATTTGTAAATAAATATGAAAAATATATGTAGTAGAGTAAAAAACCTTTTTTTTTAATTGTAAAAGCTTTTAATTTATTGTTTTTCTGTTTATCTAATTTGTAATTATTAATTTTATACTTTAATTTATTGTTCATTAAGAATAATGAATAATTTTCTCTATACATTTTTGGATTACTTTTACTCCTCATTTGTAAATCAGTTGAGTGGAAGTAGAACCATCGCAAAGGCTGAATCACCTTCAAATTTCACTCTGTACAAATAGACATAATAATAATTCGATCGGAAAATCGCCTTTTCTAAGGAGAATGACGAAGTAAACGTCTCAAGGCCTAAAGGATCTAGAGGAACTGAGGTGTTTATAATATAGTATATACTTGATGTTATTATACTGTAAACATGCCATCTGAAGTCTAACAAATCTACTATTGTTGTAGTGGGTAAATAAGAGCGACAGCTTTTTTTTTTTAAACCGTTTAAATAAAATGTTTTAATAAAGAAACAGACATTCGACTATTTTATTTAATATATTTGTAAATAAACAAAAGTATTACAAACAAATCGAGCATTAAAATTTATTTTTACCTGAAAATTTTCAACGCAAATTTTTATTAGTTAAATACACATTTAACTTAGTTTATCCTACTTGTACAAAAACAAAATTTCACAAAATATAATATTTACTTTAATAAATTTGATGTTTTCTTTAACATAGTTCAACATATTGAAAAACATGTTAAACATATTTTTAGAGTGGGGTATGTTAGGTTGAAAAATAATATGCGCCCTAAGACTCATGATGAACATGCACTCAATCATAATCAATTATCGAAACAGAAAATGAAAGGGCAAAGGACAAAGAACAGTATTTAAAAAAACTGTTTTGAGTGGAACTGCCGAAAATAATAACGCAGAGACCAACAAAAGAGCTTGTACAGGTGCTTGTAGTGGTGTATGATGCACAACATAAACACGGCGAAGAATCAAATAAATCTGCTGTCTTTTTGAAATTTTATTTTGCATAAGATCGGAGATAAAATAAAGAATGAATTTATATAAAAAGATTGGGTGACGAGTGGAAAATACTGTAACTTATGAAGGACATGGACGAATTTACCAAAGGCATCAGAAACAGTGATCAGTCAGGCTCGAATTTGA
>JBAIZL010000001.1:123941930-123954430 GCA_036971475.1 Prosapia bicincta | reverse complement strand
AAAACACAACACAACACCAACAACAAAGATAAACTATAAGCACCAGGCGTAAACAAACTTAACTGCGACGAATGTAACAAATTCTACATTGGACAAACAGGTCGCAGCTTTAAACAAAGAGTCGAGGACCACAAACAGAACACCAACTCAATATTTTACAGTTACATAAAAGAATCAGGACACAAATACACAGACATTTACCATAACCTAGAAATTCTACACATCAACAAAAAAGGACCACATCTCAACATACTAGAACAATATGAAATTTACAGACACAAAAAAACACAAAGTACAAACATATTACTATGTTGTCTTTGATACTAACGAAAACCTACCTTTAAAACCGTCACCGCTTGACCCAACATCTCCAAGCAGAAGACACTGATGAAGATCGTCACATAGCGATTAAAAACGTTCTGTCTCAGTAAGGTTTAACAAATTTACTAAATTCAAAGTTCGGATAGTCATAAACTATTGTTTAAGTGATTAATAAGATTCACCGAACCTAATGGACTACAAAATTCACAGTAGTTTAGTTGAAAAGTATGTGAACTTAATGAATTGCTAATATCATCAGGAGATGTATCTCGCACTTTGCTAGTGTATTATTTAATGCTAGTTACGGACAAGACCCAACATCTCCAAGCAGAAGACACTGATGAAGATCACCACATAGCGATCAAAAACGTTCTGCCTCAGTAAGTTTTAACAAATTTACTAAATTCAAAGTTCAGATACTCATAAGCTGTTGTTTAAGTCATTAATTAAATATCATTTTAAAAAATGTTCTTTTAAATAACATTAAATGTTTAAAATGTTCATTTACAACACCTTTTTCTAATGTTATTATTTCATCTATATTACTATATTCAGGCTTGTATAAAATGAGGGAAGATTGGTTAAAACGAACCAAAAACTAAAATTGTAAAAGATTTATAAGTACAAACAGGAAGAAACATATTTAGCACCAGCAATATTCCTGCTGTCACCTGGGGTATAATTTCCAATCCTGTTTTTGCTTTAAATTATGTTTAATTATGTTTAATCTTGATTTCTAAAAGTTATCCCCTTCCATTATTGGCTAAGACTCTGACAACTCTGCCTCAGAAACAAATTCCATGGTACGATGCTGATCCATTCCTATAGTTAGTTTTAAAACAAAATAGGATTCTGCGTAGGTGAAATCGACCAGAGGGAGTCGGGATTACAGCTGTCTGAGCTAATAGGAAATTCACATCTTGCTGCGTGGGTGAGCCTTGTTGCCAATTCGACGTTTAACTTCCGTTCGTCGCTCAGTGACATCGTAACTGCGGTGGAGTGATTTACTATTGGTGTAGCTTGCTTCGTTCTGCAATTTCAGTAGCTGGCAGTGGCGGGTACACTGTCAATGCGTTCGAACTGACAACATCGCATCCCTACCCTGCCACAGACCCATTCCTATTTTACTTTAAATCAAAGTATAACCTGAGTGATATTAATATTCTTCTTCGATGATGAATCATGGCTAATATGATTAAAACTACTCATCCACTACTCCCCTTCGGTATCATGGATATCATGGTTAATTAACCCATCATATCCTTAGTTACTTTCTTAGTTTAAAGATTATAATACCATCAGGGGAATAAAAAGAAATGGGAACAAAAAAAGTGAAACGTAAATAAGTGAATGAAAATTGGAGACAAATTATAAAGGCAATTGAATAAAATAGTACACATCTGACCTAACCTATAAAAAAAATAACCAATGTAACCAACAATGTACCATCAAAACATTTCAATGGTAGTCGTAAAGTTGGTATTATTTAAGTGTGTCTGACATATTACCTAAGCAATCTTTCAAGCTTATCAGTTGAACATTAAAGGTAAATTTGTAACCGATATGATCGGGTTAAGTATTCAGATGCAAGTTTCTAACTCTAATTGACAAGTTTTTAGTGACATTAATTAAACTCGCAGTAAAGTTTGAGTGATTCTAAACTTTCATCTCTTCATATCAAAGAAACAAGTAGACCTGTATGTTACAAGTAGTTTCACAGCTTCTGAATAAAAATTACTCTTATTTTATATATGCTAACATTTTAGTGTATAAAACTGTAAATCAGATATAAAAGGCTGTGCTATTCAATACAAATACATAACATTAGTGAGATGTGATTTTCAGTCTGTTATAACCGTCAATAAAATAACATGTTTTCAATATATACGTCTTAAAAATATTGTGTGTTCTCTCTCTCACATTGTTATGTAACAATTATAGTTTATTTAGTTTTGTAATGCTGTGATAGTTGATTAGCATGTGTATTGTGTTTATTTAAACTCAGCGGAGACTGACTGACTCTTTTTAGAAACTTGGGAGACCAAATAGGTCTGAAGGTGTAAGATGCTCCATTGGAATTTCTGCAGGTATTCTGAGCTTTTAAGGAGAGAGGGAAGGAATTCTGTGAGGGTAGATGCCTTGTAGGGTAGATGCCTTGAAGGGTAGATACCTTGAAGGGTAGATACCTTGAAGGGTAGATGCCTTGAAGGGTAGATACCTTAAAGGGTAGATGCCTTGAAGCGTAGATTAGTTGTATGGTTAACCAGGAATCAGGGGGATTGGGAAATACAGCGAATTAAACTGGAATGATTCGAATGCGGTCTCCATATGTTTGGGATATGTCAGGGCAGGACGTAGTAGCATCAGATACATTAAGTATATGTTTCTTTAAAGAGATGTGCCTGTATTTTAGGGGAATAGTGAGCATAAAGCGGATGTCCCTAACTTTGTAAGGAGTGTAGGAAGCGTGAACAGATCAGATGTCGTTTGTATAAGATAGCAGATTTGTAGGGCCTACTTCACAGAAGGCCTCCAAGAGATTAGCCGGTTGTCGGTGTCAAGGCTCCGGTTAGCTGTCAGCGCTGACCCTGAAAGCAGATAACCTCAGATTAGTTGGTGCTTAGTGATATTCTCCATTTTTGGAGCTATCCCGAGATGACGTTTAGTTGCCTCTGAGTGACCGCCAAAGCAAGCGCCGGTTTAGCCGACCTGTGGAACATGGCATCATTGGCGTAAGGGGGAAAGGGTGACTCTGGGTAGGAGGATTATGATCTTTGTATAGTCAAGTTACAGCCTAGGACACATCCCGCCAAAACACCATCATAGATGGATGGTTCTTGAGAAAGAGAGGTATTGGTTTAACGAGACGATAAGCCTATACAAGGAAATGTTGGTCAACTTCAAAAGTAACCTCTGATTCCAGACTTTGTCAAAGGTTATACATCTAGGAGAGTAACATATGTGGACTTGTGCTTATTCATAGCATCAAATGTGAAGTTGGTGACACGCAACATCTTGGAATGTTGTCGCCGAAAATCGAACTGATCCTGTCTGATGACGTTCTAAGGGGGAATTGGAGACGATCAAAGAGTTTCGAGGCGGGAGATGGGGAGTAGCTATTTGGGCCGGTGAGAGGTACCTGAGAGTACTTGAGGAACCGGGCCGTGGGCAATCCTTCTGGTACATCGGAGTAGAGAGAGGTGATGGTATATGATGCACATCCCTAGAATGTCCTCGGGATACTATCAACGTCAAACGAATATAAGTAATTAATAGAGACTAAACATAGTACTGATCTTTAAAGCATCACAATATGAATCTCTGGTTACGCCTTCTGCAAATTACCGATTGATCGATTACAGTACTCGAACATAATCAAAATAAAATTGTTTAACGTTGGTGTTTAGTCACACTCACATGTTTGTTCCTTCAGTAAAAGTTTAAAAGTCTAAGAGCAAACGTATTGGAAGTAAAATCTGGTTAGATGATATTAGGATGATAATGTTGAAATGACAATTTAATTTTATAAATCGTAAAAGAAACAATATTTTCAATTAACTGTTAATTATTAATACATTGTGAAGAAATAAAATTACTAAATGACCGCAAACCATTAAACAGGAAAGAAATTTAAATCAGAGCTTGAAATGTGTCCGATGTAATAAAGAGTCTACGTCCTTGAAAGAAAGTTTATGACCCACATATCTGGTCCCTCCCTCCATGACCTGATTAGCTCCCAGTAACCTCACGGCATGCAGATGTGGTGAAAATTCAGGGTTTATGGTCGGCTTCCTGTTAACACAATATTTATGCAAATACGAAGTGTATTCTGATTTCGAAACGAAGGCCCATCCAGTTCACAGTTATCCTGTTTACCTTTGACTTTTCCTTGGCGCAATGGGGTCATCGTGTCACGCTAGGGCTGCACCATCCTGGAGCGCCTGCGCGTTCCACGGATCGCTCAATATTGGCGGGAAACTGTACAGGGTGGAAGTATTGATCTGGGGGTAGATACACGTAATAAGTGACTCCGCTACACCACTTGCGTTTCGGATGTCACCAAATACCGGCGTCATTGAATTATGCATTTTATACAAATTAAAACATTGTTGCTGTCGGGGGCTTAAAGCGCCACCCTCCACTCCAAACAGATTAACAAACAGGGCTATTCAAACCGAACTTTGCGTGTAATGCGATCTGTGATTAACGAGGTGTAAAGTGTAACATTTTTAATATGTGTAAAGGGTAAACGAATCTGTTAGGGAAGCCAATAAACTTGAAATGCTACTTTCTACATTAGATATAAACTATCATTCCACATATTTCTACGTAACAGATGAACAAGTGAATTCAAACCTGTATTACTAAGCGAAAAATTAATCTGTCCATATTAAATTACGGACACCACGTAATAAAAATATCACTAAAACAATATTTTAAATAAAAACAATAGAAACTATTTCCTGTATGACCTATACAATATTAAATGTTTTTAATTAAAATTTAAAGAAAATCTTTACGTAATTTTAAAATTTTAAAAACCAAATTTTGTAATGAAGTTTGTCAGGCCCAACAAGTAAAGAGATTTAGTAATGCTATAACTAGATCTTTGACCAGATATTTTCTGCAAACGTACATACATAGTTATCTTGAATGTTTTTTTATCATCCTAACAGACGTTTGGATTTAGTTCTTAAAAAAATCTAGAGAACTTGAGAGGAGGGTGCCTGTAGTGTGTAGTGCTCCAACTAACGTTTTAAAATGAATGCCCTATATTCTAAGGCGGTAGTAAGCTACACTTAAAATATAACTTAAAATATTGTCCCTTCTCTGACAGTTCTTCAACGTAAAATATAAAAAAATATTTATTTTTTTATAATATAGTATTACCTCGTTATAACGACCTAACGTCAGTTATAAAGGAGCGTTATTTAAAGATAAATCGCAAATCCGTTAATAGTGTAAAAACCAGCAGCGGCCTGACTCTGACACGGCTGCTGCCACTTTGCTTTCTGTCAAGTATTATTACACTTCAAAATGACGAAAATATCTGTAAAAAGTGTATATATCTCAATAGTATTTATAATGTTGACTTATTAAATACTGACAAATGCTTTGTAAGTAAACATACAACATGTCCTAACCAAAAGGTAACTTGAATCTTTACTTCCATTCCTCAACATGTTTTCAACCGGTTTATCTCTTTTCATTAACCTTTTACAGTTTTTTTTCGTTGAAGTTGGATTTAAACCAGATAGGGGTTTAACATTTCTAGCTCTACTCTTTGGGAACACCTACTCATGGGAAAACATGCAAACATAATTTTAAAAAGACCACTACAAAATATTTCACCTCATATAATTTCTTAAGAAGCTAGAGGTAGGCACTTGGCTTTCCTCTTCCTGTTGGAAAGCAAGCCTAATTTGGGCAAACGATCATGATCACAAAAACTACCCTCCTCCCAGTAACAGCGGATTCTAATCCCCTTCAAGCAACCTTTAGAATTACGTCTTCTTATGATCTATTTATTAACTCGGCTGTATTTCTTCCCTGTAGCACAAAACAGGAAGTTAATCTAATCTGTTTCCTCAATCCTTTCCCTATCTCTTAAAGCGATGCAGGCTAATCGCAGATATTCACTGAGCAACACAACAACAGTAACCAGTTCCCTATTAGGAAATAGGCCTAATAATTCAATCATTATTAATTCAAAGCGGTGATGCAACTGAATTTTAGGGATAGAGCCACTAAATTAACTAAGACTTTCTTTGGGCGCATTAGCTAAAGTATGTGTAGGTATGTGTGTGTGTGTGTGTGTGTGTGTGTGTGTGTGTGTTTGTGTGTGTGTTTGTGTGTGTAGGTGTGTGTAGGTGTGTGCGTGCGTGTGTGTGCGTGCGTGTGCGTGTATGTGTGTGTGTGTGTGTGCGTGTGTGTGGGTGTGTGGGTGCGTGTGTGTTTGTGTGTAAGACAGAGAATGCGTGCGTTAGTGTGTGTGGGGGAGTGTGCGCTTATTTATAAATAATACTTTACTTGTATCAAAAAAAATTGTTCCTTATTTCTGCATGAAAAACAAAACAAATACTTTATTAGATCCCCTATAGTAGAAAATAAAGTATTCATGAACTAAGCATAAACTGCTTTGTAGATTTCACTACTTTACCTCAAGAAGGTGTTGAATCGCCAAAAACAAAATATTCATGATCTGGACATAAATTGCTTTGTAGATTTCACTACTTTATCTCCAGAAGGTAGAGATTGCATTTGCCGAAAATAAAGTATCTATGAACTGAGCATAAACTGCTTTGTAGGTTTCACTACTTTACCTCCAGAAGGTAGAGATTTTGTCAAGCGAAAACAAAGTATCCAGGAACTGGTCATAAATTCTTTTGTAGGTTTCACTACTTTACCTCCAGAAGGCAGAGATCGTATCAAGCGAAAACAAACAATTCATGAACTGGGGATATACTTCTTCGTAGTTTTTACTTTGTAAAAAAGGATTTCTACTCATAGTTCACCTATATCTCTCCCCTTCTTCTGCCATGCTATCCTAATATAAATGTTATGTTATAAATGCTTTCTACTAATTCCTTTGGGCAGAATTTCCTGACAGTAGCAAATGCTGGATTTGAGACTCTTGCTCTCAGTGTTTACCCTATATATGAGCCCATAATAGATTTTACTTTTCTTCAGCTGTAGATTTATCATTTCTCTTTTCTATATGGTCTCCAACTACTGTTCTTTTTAGTCCTATTTAAGCACTGAAGGATTCCTCTGAAGTCGTCTATAAGTCTATAGGCCTATATGTCTGAAGGACATCAGGCGATATTGCACTGACCTCTCAAATAGGCCTATGTAATTCCTTTAGATATTTGTATTTGGAATGATTAAATTTTATGACACTTTTTTTGTAATAACTTGGCAAAAAACCACTACTTACTTATTTATTCAGGAGAAGAGTTTCGCCCTAGGTCAGCGCATTATTCAATACTGTGAGTCACAGAGGGCCTTACAGAATAAATTAGTAAGCAGTGGTTTTTTGCTAAATTAATACAAAAAAGTGTAATTTATACAAAAAACTCTAGTTAAACTTTTACTAAAGAATGCGCAATGCTGCAATAACAATCTTTAAATATTTTCTAATATGAAAATATAAAATTATAGAGCAATTGATTAATTTTTTTAAACAATTCTATAGTCTCGCAAGATTTGTATTCTCTAATGGCCATAAATTTGTGAGTTTCTTGGCCATATACGTGCACTGCAGAGATATAAATTTTAATTGATTTCAAGCGATATCGGTTACCAACGTCGAATTACTTTTTCTCTAGAATTTTCTACAATCCAACTTTCCTTAATATTGCACTTTATTTAAAACTTTTAACATTTCTTTCGTCTCCGCTTGCCAAATTCTAAATAAAAATTTTCATATTATTCAAAGAAATAGATAAATATGTAAATTTTTTAAAATAACCAAAAATATTACATACAAGATTCCAAAATCCTCCGAAGTTTATGCTGGAGCCCCGTAGAACCTGGTGGCTACATCGAGGAGCTCTAAACTCGCCTCGTCTCCAAAGTCGTCGCGTAGCCTCGTTTGGAAATATTCATATGCAAATACAAAGAAAGTCATTGTAATTGAATATTTACCACGGGATCTAGTGTATTGTGATTGCTTTTTGTATATATTATAATAATTAGGAAGCAACTTCTAGTCACATTTATCTGCCAACTTGTCTTATTTGGTCCACAAACCATCACAAAAATAAAGTAGGTTATGGTGACGGATATACGTTACCGGCCTAGTTGCATAGTATATTAGTACAGTTTTTAAAATTAGAGTTAAAAAGATATCATTGTCAAAAAACTTAATTATTTAAAGACGCTGATGAGGATGAACGAGTACAGCCAAAAACCTTGAGTCTCAGTACGTTTTTAAAAATCTTTACTAATATTTTAAATTGTTGTTAGCAGTAATGTACAAAATTTTAATTTCACCTAATAACTGTAGTGCATTATCTTAATGCAAAAATGGAAAATGTATTTATCTATTGGATATTAAGTGAATAGTTAATAATTTGAAATATCACTGTTTAATCACGATACGAAAATTACAGGGAATTTGTTTTATAATATTTCATTCGTGAGTAGGCTAATTCATCAGTTTTGAACGAAGCAAACTCTTTTGAATAAGGCACTGGCAAATTTGTGACAATTTTTCGTAATATTAATAACAAATTTCATACATCAATTTTAAATGTTATTAATATTAACAAATTAATTTCGTTTAAAGAAAACATTTTATTATATCTATAAGAATAAAAAAAAGTGGTCTATATAAAATTAATTTTTTTTTTTTTTAATTAAAAGTACACAACGAATCAAAAACATATTTGGAGTTGCAGTAAAAGTATATAGGCTACAAAATAAACTAAACACGTCAAAATCAACTACCAATGTTAAATTTTATTTAAAATCTAATTACATTTAATTCTATGATATGATTAAAAAATCCTAGGGGACTTATTGAATGATCAATTCCTACGGTCAATAACCCAAGCATCATCTTCAGTACAACATTTAAACTTCATTGATAATGTAAATGAATGAATGATTGATTCATTATGGTAGTAGAATAGTAGGCCCTACATCTTCCCTCGTACTAGGTAATGGAAAATCATGGCTCACGTGATGATAGCTGCTTACCTGAACTAGACCTTAACGAGGAAAAATTTAAATCTACTCGTTTTCTTATTTTCCCAAGTATATCTGTATTACAACTTTTCATTTTCTTTAACATTTTTTCATTTTGCTTTCCTTTAGAGTTTATCATTTTATCCTCAACATGAATTTACCCACGCATTTTTCAAACAATATAAACTTTTCTAGTAGTACCATATAATTTCGACATTGAATAAATCTTTTCTTCCTTTTACAACAATCCAGAAAGGTAGAAAAAAATCATTAACTGTTTATTTATACTCAATGTTATTTCTAAATTAAAATCTTTTTAAAAAATTCAAACGTACTATTTAGTTAAGCAAACATTTATGGTTAAGTTTTCCTTCCATATAATAGCTTTCATTACCATGAAACTTTTATTTAGTATATAATTATTAAAATTGTTATTTTTTGTACTTTTAATACTATACTTATCAAATTTCGAATTGATTGAATGATAAGAGACCTCTTTAAACATATGTCTCAATAAGTAACATATGCAGAATTAAATTCAGACTTTCCGTAGTGTCTAAATGCCTAATTTATATTTACATCCTTTAAAATACCGATTTTTCGAAATAAGTTCGTTTCTACGGTAATGCTATGAAGGGGGACAATTTTAGGCGCATAGCAATAGTTAACATAGGCTTTTATGTGGTGTGTAAGTAACTAAGATTGGACTCACTGGATGCAAATAACAGCTGCCTTCCTAACCCAGGGATGCAGAGTGTCTCCAAGTGGCATCTGTTGTATTCGCACATTGCCCGGTGGATTGGACTACATAGCGCTGGGCGGAGGTCGAAGTTAATTGTATATTTCCAACTAGCCCAGGTGTGTAGCGGGCCCCGCATTACAATACCACAAGATATTCTTCTCCGGCTGTTTTTGTGCTTCTACAAGGCGCCATGTGCCCGACCCTCAATCTTTGTTCGCCTCTTACCAACACCACGTGCCTTACATATATTTTAAGAATGATTGAAGTTATTTTCGGTAACTGTGAGAGTTTAAAAAACAGTGAGAGTTTCATTTCTTTTTAGACTGTTACAATCACCATTCGACGATAAACATCCGACAGGACGGAAATAATACCTCCACATCCACTCGGGCCTGTAGTTTTGGCCAAGAAAATCAAACACTAAAACTGGCATTCTCTGAATCTTTTTATCTTCAATATTACAGCATGTAGCGGGCACTTACAGGAGTAAAAGTCCAGCCCTGTTATACACAACTTATTTAATCTAAAAATAAGACCATAGGAATAATAAATAACAACACAGTGAATATCTATTTATTATTTTGTCTTTATTAATAGGAAAATATTATTTAATAATAGATTTTTTGCTTCAAATACCGTTACGATCCTAACAGCTCTACTGTGCAAGTATTAACTTAAAGTCTCTCTCTGTCTGTGTGTCTGTCGGTCTCTCTCTCTCTCTCTCTCTCTCTCTCTCTCTCTCTCTCTATATATATATATATATATATATATATATATATATATATATATATATATATGCCCGATGATAATGACAAGGCTAGTCATTGAAAGTTAACTCGCATAAATACCAAGTAAGATTCTTGTTTAAGTAGGCCTACATAAGTTAAAGTGATAAGTGTATATAAGAAAACAGTGTTGCATAACTACAAATATATATATATATATATATATATATATATATATATATATATTACGTAGCAACACTGTTTTCTTGTATTCACTTTCACTATTTGTAGTTAAACAAGAATCTTACTTGGTATTTATGCGAGTTAACTTTCAAAGATTGATAGTATCTTCATTGTCGAGCATCAACTCGACTTGTCCATATAGTGAAAGTGATAAGTGAATACAAGAAAAAAGTGTTGCAAAGTTTTATATATATATATATATATATCGCAATATGTATTCTTGTGTATTAATAAAGAACATAAGTCAACATACAAATACAAGAATTATAATTGAATTTACAATTCAAAGCTTTTTGTTGGCTAACAGTACCAACATCATCAGGAATATTAAACAATACTTGTATTTGTATTTTGACTTATGTTCTTTATATATATATATATATATATATATATATATATATATATATATATATATATATATATATATGATGAATAGTTTCCAACCGGAATACATCCGTTCATTTTGCAGTAGATAAAATCGCTGTTCCGACGCAGTTTCTAGAATCACATGTAGCTTTGACTAGGTGAACCCAACAACAGTTAAGGTGTTATATATATATATATTTATATATATATCGTTTTCAACATAAATTGTAATGTTATATCATCATAACAATTATTATTATAACGATTTTTATTATAATTTAAATTATGTTATGATTATTACACTTATTATTATAATAACTATTATTGTATTATTATTTACAAAATTAATAGTTTAATCTTGTAATTAAAGAAGTGCAATTATTTAGTTGTTGGTCACGTTTATGAAATCTTTTGAGATAACATTATTTTATAGGCTATAAGGTATAACAAATCTTACATCAGTACTTCTTTAGTAACGTATCGTAATATGAATATTTTCATCTATACTATTTCTCCTTTCTTAAATAATTGTTTTCCTTTTCATCCCTAATTCTTTTAGAGTGTTCAAGGATCTTGTCTTGTATTTCAATATGTTGACTATTTATATTTCAGAGTTACAAAACTAGTTCTGATAGAGTGCTCTAAAATGTGTCACCACTCGTAGTTAATTGTGTCAATGTTCAAAGGGGCAAAAATAATTCATGCAAGGCAGGTAAGAAAGTCATATTCTTGTACTAAATAAAAACTGTTAAACGTAATTAATATTTCAAGTGAAGTAAACACACACACACAGTGGACGTTTTTATCAGATGACTTTCAGTAAAGGAAATGATGTTATAACCTTGGTTTATCGGGATCATAGTACTCACAAAGGAAGACCATAGTGACTCATGTCTTTACTTTTTATATGATATCCATAAGAGCAAAATAATCATATTTGAATGATTCCTCCACCCTATTATGCCCTGACGCATTGAATGCTCTGAAACCAAAATAGCTAAAACCTCCCCCCCTCCATTACAATACGAATAATTAGTAATGCTGTCGATTTAATTGGCTAAAAATTATAAAAAATTTAATACTAATAATAATATTAAAAAAAAAAATTGTTATTCTATTTTCAACACCGAGTACTAAACGTACTTTAAATATGAAATTTACAATATATAAAGAGCACTTAAAATATTGTTTCACGTATGATAAAGTACCTTTTCTATAGGATAAAGCAGAAAATGTTCTTGTTTAAATTTATTTTTAATGAAATCTAATTTTGTGTGATTTTCTTGATGATATTTCACATTAAAAAAAAGCTTTTAAGACCTGAGAACTCGTTAATTGTATGTAACTTTAGTTGTAAGAAAAGGTAAAGCAAACAATCACAGAGATGAATATTGTTGTCTGCAGAGTGTTAT
>JBAIZL010000001.1:123716930-123936930 GCA_036971475.1 Prosapia bicincta | reverse complement strand
TGCAGTACTTCTGGCCGGAAGTCTATATCGTCAATGAATGGGCCAACTGACAATCTAAATATTCACGTCACAATTGCGGTGAAGTATTTTCTAAACTCTTCAATCAAGTTGTCCAAATGGTTTGATATTTGGTTGTTCGAATGGGATCCGTCAAAAATTTCCTTGAAGCGTGTTTCTTCTGATATTGTCATTACTTTGGCACAATTTAAATAACTGCAGTCGTTTTCTGATAATTTACGTCTCCAATGTTGCAATTTATCAATATACATCTTGACGGCATCATGATGAGTAACTATGAATCTCCACCTTGCAATTTTAAGTTAAAGCTGTTCAACAAGTCGAAGAAGTCTGATAAATAAGCCAACATTACTTGAACCCTTGGCTTTTTGAAATCCTCGCTTAGCTCAATTTGCTTCTGATAATCCATGAAAGTAATCACTTTATCTCGGAGTTCAAATAATCTTTCCAACATGTTGCCTTTCGAAAGCCAGCGTACTTCTGTGTGAAATAACAGTGTCTTGTGATCACTTCCTAAATCTTCACAAAGAGCTTTAAACAGTCCATTATTTAATGCACTATTTTTTATGTAATTAACTATTTAAATACATAATTTTAAGACAAAATTCAGTTCGTTTGATAAGTTTTTAGCTGCCAAGACTTGACGATATATAAAACAATGAATCCCAGTAGCATCAGCATTTTTCTCTCTTACCAATTGCATGAAGTCTGAGAGAGAGCCAAGCATTGAAGGGACTCCATCTGTGCAAACGCCAATAGGTTTTTGCCACAAGAGTTCATATTTGTCAAACATGTCTGATACGGCTTCCATCACGTCAACAGCTTTTGTAGTGGTCACTAATTCTGTTGAAAACAGCAGCTCGTCGCCTATTCTTTTGTTTTCAATAAATCGAACATATACAATTAACTGAGAACATTGTACTCTCATCTAGCTGAATAGGAAAAAAATGTGATTGTTTCATTGCATCTACTACTTGGATTTTTATATTTTCGGTCATATCATCAATGCGACAGCGTTGTCAGAAAGTGGTATTTGAGATAATTTTTGCCTACTGTCAGATCCAAGAGTAACATCAAATGTCTACAACAGGCATGGTTTGACAAGCGTCTCTCCAATAATATGGCTTTTCTTTTTCTTAGCAATGTTAAGTGATGTTCATATGGAAGCTTCAAGTATTTTTTCAGACGATTGAGTGATAGATCCAGTACTGTCCAGCTTCATTCGTTTCAAACTTTTAAAATTTGAAATAAAAAAATCCTTTGATTTGTCCTTTAAAGAGGGATATTTAGTTGACACATGTATTTCAAGACGAGATGGCCACATGGCGTCATTACTTAATAATTCGTAGCAAATAACACACTGAGGATGTTCAACATTGTCTTTAAGCATAGAAATAAACACATATTTAATATAATCATTATTATACAGTACTTGCGTTTCTTTGATGAGCTCATCTTGACAAATATCTTCTTAATTAATATCACTATGTTGCTTAATAGAATAAATTAGTAATAATAACAATGATTAAATTAGTAAAATGAAGTAAGTAATCTTAAAAAGTTATCAAAAAGTAATGTTTCACTGCTTAACACTTTTTGAAAGATAATGTCAAACGTTTCAAATTTCACAGAACGTAACAACTCCCATAACGCAACAACTTACGCAGACTAACTGATACATCATACAGACGCCCCTAAGGCTGGACACACACGCTACGTTTTTTGTGCGATCGTGTATTTTTACCGCCGGGCGTCGCCGCCGTATCAGTAGTGGCGCGTACGTTGGTGTTGCTACTTGCACAATAAGCGGAAAAATAGACGATCGAACAAAAATCGCTAAGTGCGTTTCCGGCCTAAGGAATGAGCTCAATGATGACCTTGGGTACGCTAGACTTCTATGCCCTGTCATAGCGAGCGATAGTAAATGTGCTGTTGTATTGAACGGCAAACATTCGTTTCGCGACACTCTTGTACAAAGCGTTTATTCCTTTCAAGCTGTCATGTTGGTTTAATTTCAAGTTTACAAGTTTGCATAACCTTTACTTACATTTTTTTATAAATGGATACATTTCATTAACATTTTTTTAATAGTCTCGTGCCCCCTGACCTGTCTTCGCCCCCCCCCCCCGTTTGGGAATCACTGAATATAAGTCATTTCTTAACAAAATATTTTTTTAATAATTCGTTTCTTGAGACTTCGGTTGGGGTAGGCGCTTCAATACAGCACATGGTTTGTTATGTAAAGTAGAATGTAAATTAGTATTTGTATATAGCCTACAGGGTGTTTCAGAAGGAATCTGCCGCTGCACAAGGTTATTCCTTTCACCAAAATAATGAAAAAACTTCATATAAACATTCGGTCAGGAAATGCTTCGTTGACGAGTTATATGGGGTCAAAAATTGAACCTGAAATTCAGATACCTCAATGAAATTAACTCACACTGAAATTTTTAGGGCATTGAATTTGTTAATGAGATAGGTTTCATGTAAAATGAGCTGACAAATCGTATAAAACCTGTCCCAGAACTTTATCTCCAATAATTTAACAGAAAATTTGGTAAAAAAAAGGGTAACCCTTTTTTGCATTAGGACTACAATAACTCCGTTAAATTTCCTATAAAAAAGAAATGTTTTCAATAAAATTTGTAGAGAATTTTATTATCAAAAACATAATGTAAATGTTATTGGTGGCTTTGTTACGTATAGTTAGTTTTTTTCAAAATTTAAAAGTGAACTAGTGTAATTAATATTAAATTTTATAACAAAGCCACGTGAGTGTAAGGGATTGCCAAAGGTATGTTTTAAATTTAATTTTTTTTGTATTTTTTGTTTTAATCAAATCAGTAAATATTAAATACCAGAATGTATTAAACCTAGCTTTGTCAGAGAACATTTTCAAAAGATGTAAACTTAAATATTTTAATTTGTTAATTAACAAAGAGCAATAGGAAATTATTAAATAGATGTAATATTTTGAATATAAAATTGTTTTGAAAATAAAATCTTTTTTATAAACATAAAGGAGAATTTATTGTAACCTGACTTGATTGAGCTATTAAACAGACAGCCAGCCTGCCTGAGTTAATAGTTAGATACAAACAATAGTGATTAGACAAACAATCGACCCGGCGTGTCTCTATAAGTACAAGTGGATAAAGGTACTTTTTTTTAAATAAGTCAATACACACCTCGAGCCTATTTACAAAATACCGGGGGTTTACAACAGCTGTTCTACAACGTAACATAAAATATAAAATCAACTGTTTTTGAAATCATATGTTACCACTTATTGTAAGCCAAATGAGACAAATTAAATATATTACATATTTGTTCCTTTCAATTTTCTCCCATATAAAAATAAATGTATTTAATTAAATGTATTTAATTAATTAATTATTACATGGAAAAAACATTGTTAAGACTAATAAAAAAAAATATTTCAACTTAGTGGATGAATAAAAAGTGTTTTGTTATCGATTGAAAATTTGAACTATAGGCTATATATATATATATATATATATATATATATATATATATATATATATATATATATATATATATATATATGTATGTATGTATATATAAGGAGAGTCTGAAATAATAGAAAGAATTTATTAAAACTGTGGAAGTCACTAGTCATCGATTGAGTCCTCCTAGAAAACAAAAATGGAATATATCGACAAATCATTCATAGAAGGGCTTGAACACACACACACACACACACTCACACACTCAAATAATCTTCATTAATTGTAAAAGGTGTATTGAAATTGTATAGTAGGAAAACGACGGGTCCTAGCATCTTTGTACGTCAGAGTTTACTTTAGAGTTTGTAGACATTTACGTAATAGGTTGTTATTTCTGAATCGTCACTCTCCGCTAAGAGACATCCTACCACGTACTTGCAACTCGAGATTGCCTTTGCCTTTCTATCGTGCCTCACTCTTTGCATATTTTGCACATTTCTGATGACTTTCCCTCTAGATTAGCTCTTGTTGTGCATTGTACTCCTTTGTGTTGTACCAATGGAAAGCACCTTCACGTCCTTGTGTTAAACGCTTTATAACCTTTATTGAGGTGTTTGAGCGACGCTATTGTGAAACACTCATTAAGTCTGAAGAAAAGCAATATAAATATGTGTTATCTAACTATTTACGGTGAAACAGATTTCTATAGTTCTTGTAAAAATCATTTCAAACAAATAATAGTCTGACTTTCTCTTCTTCATGCCTTCAACTTAATTTTGAATCCCGTATAAGCTCAGGCGAAGCCTACATATTGTAAAGAAAACCCTACAGTGAAAACTGTTAATTATTATAAATAACTTACTTACACAACCTTTATCTTGGCCTTGTTTGGAAGTTAAATAAAACTCACAAATTAACCAAAGTGGTTTTATTCAAACCAACAATTTGTTGAATCATGTAAACAATTAAGATGAATAAAGTTTTCTTTTACAAACACACTTATTTTCTTCAAGTTTCTTTACAATAATTAGACGCTTTACCTTTAATGTAACTATAAATTAACAATAAATCTCGGAACTTTCCAGAAGCACAGTTATGTACATTGAATTGATTACTTTAACTATTCATTTTTATTTTATTAAATTTTAAAATGTAAATTAATTTAAGAAATATTATTTGAGCTCTTGTAAGGCGAGTTGTTACATTAGAGTTATAAACACAAAATTTTACTTAAGAAATTGGGATGTTGAGAGCGGCGGTAAAATGTTCGAAAGTTTGATTCACTTTTATTTTGTTCTGTTGATTTTACTCGCACGTGTATTGGTTCGTTTCTTATTTCCTACGTCTCTTTTAAATTAAATAATTCCCAACATTACGAAATAATTACATAATTATTAAAACAACAAATATTTCCGAAATACCAAACTCATTCCATAAAGTTTCCTTCGCAAAACTGTAATTTCGAGACTCTGATAAGTAACTTAGATTTGTATAATAAATTCGAAAATTTAAAATAAGTAATTGGCAAATATTTAATTTAAATATGAGTTCTAATATAAAACAATAATGAGCCATAGTATAAATCACGAGGCATAGGAAGAGACTTGAGATTCGCAAGTCCGTTGACCAGTGTCTTATGAAATATTTTATGAAACTTATTTTAAGCCAAATGGGACGAAATAACTATATTGCATACCTTGCCCCTTTTGTGAAAAGTTTTCTCCTATATAAAACTTACTAGCCAACGCCCACCCTTGGCAGGTTAGCCATTTGGCGGCGCGCTGACCAGTAGAGGAGGCTTATCTCCCTGTAGTTGTGGGGAACAATGTAGCTTGCGTCCGTGGTCGTCGCAAAACACTTGCTCCCTGGGTAACGCTAAATGAGCAACAGCGATTAGCCACCAGTGCGTTCTATATAAAACTAAAATTAAATAATTAATACATTTTATTAATGAAATATTATTTGAAAAACGTTTTATTGTAATCAAGAGCCATCCACTGCAAATTTAAAACATGTATTTGAGCTTGATTGGATGAATAAAAAATATTTTATTAACGATTGAAAATTTGAACAATATATCTTAAGGGAGAGTGTAAACTTATAGAAGGAATTGATAAATACGTTACTAAGCACTAATATTCTTCATTTATCTGAAGAGAACACTTATTTTATAAAAATTACCCGACGAAAATAAAAATGCATGTAAACATACCTCAGAATAGCGTAAATATTTCACCTCACCCTTGACAGCATTTCAGTATTACCAGCTCAAGAGAATATATCAACGTCTCATAGTACCCCATTACCCCTCTATATCGGTGATACATAATATAATATAGGGCTATTACATAGTAAATATAATTATATTTTGCAGTTTATGTTATTATTAAGTAAATAAAACACTTATTAGTATTATTACATACATTACTTATTTTATATTAACTTATTATTTTTATAAAAAATAAACAGTAAATTTTTTCTTTCGTTAGAATTTTTCTACGAAATATTAATGGTTGAAATAGCGTTTTACTAATTATTTTATTAGTAATTAAACATTTAATAATTAGGATTAGAATTAGTAATAAAAATGCAGTTTATTTTGGAGTAATAAAACCTAGTATTCAAGTTTACCATAAATAAAGTAATTAAAATATATTACAATATTTCAAAAATATTTATTTAAAGATTTAACCAACTCCTAATACAGTATAAATGTATATACTCAATTAGGTATATTATTAGCATAATTAAAGGAAGTGTTTTCTGCCTCCTTTATGCTAGAGAACAGTGTAATATTTGTTAAGGAACTGGCCAGTTTAAAGAAATATTTTACCTTATAAAAGATGATTAGATTTTTATAATCATTCTAGAGGGGTTAACCTCTAAATCCCTTTCATAGCGACACTGCATAATTAAACTTGATTGTTTACATGGGCTTAACAATTCCTGCAAAACGACCTTGAAAAAAATATACATATACAGTATATGCTGATACGTATTCCTTCACAGATGGAAAAATGTGATGAATAGTTATTATCTGGAGTACATCCGTTCTTTCTGCTGTCCAGAAATTCAGTTCCGACTTTTCGCTAGAATCTCATCCAGCATTGACGAGGTGAACCCAACAACAGTAGAAGAACGAGTGTTTCTTCTGTTCTTGGGTTCACCTCGTCAATGCTGGGTAAGATTCTAGCGAAACGTCGGGACTGCGAATTTATGGACTGCAGAATGAACGGATGTACTCCAGATAATAACTATTCATCACATATATCATAAAACACTTGTGAGCTACCTCAGTCTCGCATGCGCATGCGGTTAGTATCCCTACCACGAATGAAGGAAACAAGATTGATTGCCCATTTACCAAGCTCATAAGCTCTTTCCATGGAGAATCAGGAGATAGTTAAATTAAACAGTACTGTAAGTGTCACGCTAAGAGCGGGATGAAATGACCTGGTAAGAAAGAAAAACCTGCCAGGAAAAATCCAACGACATATCATGCAGGAACCCTACGGACTAGGATATCCTTGTGTTAAGGGATAAGAAGGGGTATTACCTTACAAATACCTTGTTAGTGAGGCTATGGCAGGAGTGACATGCATCTCTTCTTCTGCTGCCTACTCGAAACTGAAAAGGCATGCAAATTAGTACTTTCGTTGGTTCATAGCTGCGATCCTGGGGATGTGCATTTGCGTCACCTGGAACCTAACTGTGAAGCAGGTAATTATTAGTATGTACCATTATTGTATGTTATATGTATTTTATTTGCATGTAATGGATAGAGGCAAGCAGTTAGTTGGGAGAGCGGCAGTCTGTGTGTGTCGTGGGTGGGGTCGTACCTACCCAGTGAGTAGATGAGTGTGGAAGTTGTATGTGCGTGGGCCTGTTTGTAGAACCTTTTTACTAAGAATCGGAGATGTTGTATGATGAAATTCATTTTCAAACCAGTATGAAGCAGTGTTAATCTTGTGCATCTAGGTGCCTGCGTGATTATTCGCAAAAATTTTGTTTTGGATAACTGGAGTCTGCGTGTGCATGAGTTACCTGCTTGGCCCCAGACGGGTGCAGAACCCTATATTTGTTTTTGTTTTTACCCGGGTCTGGGCCATCAAAACCCGCTCAGCCTTCGTGGCAGCCAACCTCTAACGAGCTACCTCCGTCTCACATGCGTATGCAGTTAGTGTCCCTACCGCGAGTGAAGGAAACGGGAATGATTGCCCATGTACGAAGCTCATAAGCTCTTAGCTCTGCTCTTTTATTTGTTGCAATGCGTTTCAGTGCTGCTATCTATCAAAAATAGTTTAACTGCAATTAGACCACTCTGGTAGTTAAGGGTACATGCTGTCAAGACTATTTCTGCTCTCAACTTAATTAAAACATAAACGTCGCCACACTGTGGCTCATATGAGTGTTCCTGACAATACTCGTCTCTAAAATAGGCCGTTGTTATTGGTACGTTACTCTACTGTATAAATCTTAAAAGTGTGTAACATAGGTAAAATACTGTATTATAACAGTTTACTGTTGTACTGATTTTATGGATTTACACTGATTTTGTTATTCTACCAATAACAAAATGTAAGTTTAAACAAAACCTGTAGAATGACGTACGAGTTGTACCTACGACGATTTATTGTCAGCTGTTGCCGTTAAACTTTAAACGCCGATGAGACAACAGGTCGTCTGTCACAAGGCGAACAAGCTGTTGCATAATAGACGCTAATATTTTAATAACTACAAGTAATTACTTACATGTGGCTGATTTTACGACAAGTTGTTAAAACAACTACAAACTATCTTATATACAGATTTATTGCCATACAATGATTAACAAGTGTTACATTAATTTTAAACTCTTGGAACTGATGATTTCTTAAAATATATCGCTTCATTCTTATCTAATGCTTGCCATAAACAATTTTTAGACAGTCAAAAATATGTTTATAATCGATTTAGAAAATTTGTTCAGTTTTAGTGAATGAAAATTTAATTTTAGATGCATGTTTTTATATCATTGAATTACTTTAAAATACAATAATTTGCAGTTTTCTGTTGTATATCTGGAGGTTTTTTAAATTACTGCTATTGGTATTACTTGGCAAAACACCACTACTTACTGATATTTTCCAGCAGTCACGGACCAGACTCACAGCATTGAACAATGTACTGATCTAGTGCGAAAAGCGTCAGCAGAAATATATGAGTAAGAACTGGCTTTTTGCCTTAGTAAATGAAAATTTAATTTTAGATGCATGTTGATATATCATTGACTTACTTTTGTACTTACTGATATTTTCCAGCATTCACGGGCCAAACTTACAGCATTGAATAATGTACTGATCTAGTGCGAAACGCGTCAGCAGAAATATATGAGTAAGAACTGGCTTTTTGCCAAATGGTACAAAAATATGTTTATTATGGTATTAGAAGTTTGGTTCAGTTTTGGTAAATGAAAATTTAATTTTAGATGCATGTTGATATATCTTTGACTTACTTTCTACTTACTGATATTTTCCAGCATTCACTGGCCAGACTTACAGCATTGAATAATGTACTGATCTAGTGCGAAATGCGCAGCAGAAATATATGAGTAAGAACTGTCTTTTTGCCAAATGCTACAAAAATATTTTGTTTATCGTTTTAGAAGTTTGCTTCAGTTTTAGTAAATGAAAATTTAATTTTAGATGCATGTTTATATATCTTTGACTTACTTTCTACTTACGGATATTTTCCTGCACGGGCCAGACTTATAGCACTGAATAATGTACTGATCTAGTGCGAAATTCGTTAGCAGAAATATATGAGTAAGAACTGGCATTTTGTCTTAGTAAATGAAAATTTAATTTTAGATGCATGTCGATATATCATTGACTTACTTTCTACTTACTGATATTTTCCAGCATTCACTGGCCAGACTTACAGCATTGAATAATGTACTGATCTAGTGCGAAACGTGTCAGCAGAAATATATGAGTAAGGACTGGCTTTTTGCCAAATGGTACAAAAATATGTTTATTATGGTTTTAGAAGTTTGGTTCAGTTTTATTAAATGAAAATTTAATTTTAGATGCATGTTTATATATCTTTGACTTACTTTAAAAGACAATAATTTGGAGTTTTTGTGTTGTATATCTTGAGGTTCTTTAAATTACTGCTATTGGTATTACTTGGCAAAACACCACTACTTACTGTTATTTTCCAGCAGTCACGGACCAGACTCAGCATTGAACAATGTACTGATTTAATGTGAAACGCGTCTGCAGAAATATATCAGTAAGAAATAGGGTATAAAAATATGTTTATAATCGATTTAGAATATTTGTTCAGTTTCAGTGAATGAACGTTTAATTGTAGATACATATTTTTATATCATTTTAAAAGACAATAATTTGCAGTTTTTCTGTTGTACATCTTGAGTTTTTTTTTTTTTTAATGTCTGCTATTGGTATTACTTGGAAAAAACCACTTCTTACTGATATTTTCTAGCAGTCACTGGCCAAATTTACACCATTGAATAATGTACTGATCTAGTGCGAAAAGCGTCTGCTAAAAATTATTAGTAAGAAGTGCTTTTTGCCAAATGATACCACTAGTAGATAAATAATCATTGTTATTTTTCCGTGTAGTTTCTGTTACATTAAAAAAAGGAAATGAAAGAAAATTAACTTGATTTAAATGACTAAAAAATTAAACACTCAAATATCGCTATATTATATAAAATTGATTTTACCAAAACTGGCTTGATAATGTAGCTAGAAATTCTTTGCTATTAAGAGGAATAGATCTGAAGATGTTTATAGTGTAACTGAAATATAGACTAAACATATTAATACGTTCCACCGTTAAACCTTGAAAAGCCTTCGTTTTACTTTCAAAGTTTAGCCTTTGCACTGAGTTAAAGGATTGCATATACACAAATGTTTCAAAATAATTTTTTAATAAAATTCTAATTTTAAATTTCAAACTTTATTTCTGGTCTCATTTTGGAAAAAACTTAAAACTCGTCTCTTATATGTATTTTTTACATGGTTATATATTTGTAATTAGAATGAATTGAAAAACAAATAAATATCTCCACACGAACTCACAAAACAATATACTTTATTGTCAAACTCATTTCAATGACTTAACATCCTTAGTGACACCACTACAAATTTATAAACTGCAACTAAACTGTAAATTTGTAGTGGTATCACATATGATGATGACGTAAGTAATTGAAACTCTTATGCCAATAAAGTATATTGTTTTGTGACTTAGTGTGCAGTTATTTATTTGTTTATAATCCTAACTTACAAGCCAGCTCAATTATTACTTACAAGTAAGGACGATGCTCGGGGGCAGGCGAAAGTACGTGGCGATTACCCAGTAAGTGACCGTTGTCATAACAACGCCCGCCACTAATAACAGATTGGTCTGACATAGAGATGTACAGTAGTGGCAATGAGTGGTTTGGGGGCAAGTAATTGCCAGTATTTTTCATTGTCGCCTTGCATACCTCTCAGACGAAAAGTAATTAGAAGTAGTCAATTCGTAATTAATATGTGCAAATTTTAATAATTTCCAGTTTGTTTCTAGGATTATTTTTTAAAAAAATCACGTCCAACATGCTCAATGTTTTGCACTAATCATATTAAATTGTAAAATGAGAATATCTAACAATTGGTGTATTGGGCATATAAAATACAATGCAATTTGTTTCAGAAATAATTAAATAATACAAATAATTAGATTTTTACAATAAAATATACAAAAAAACAAAGATATTAAAAAATAAGAAAACTGGATAATAAAACCAAAGATATTTGTTTTATTAATGCAACGTTTCCATCACTAAAATTAAATAAATAAACTAAAACGTTACATTATTAAAATAAATATCTTTGAATCGATATTCTATGACTCAATGGTTAGATCGATTTTTAGTGTAGTAGCAGGTGAAATATTTTTTTAATTTATTAGGCAGTGGTTATTTCAGTAGTTAATGAAGTATTTAGTTAATTTGATTAAGCAGTCTTTAGTTCCGTAGTTAGTGAAATATATAGTTTATTTGATAAGCTGTCCGGTAGTTAGTTCGATAGCTAGTGTAACAGGAAAGTATAAAGTTCGATTGATAAGCTGTGCGATAGTTAGTTCGGTAGTTAGTGTAATAGTGAAGTATATAGTTTATTTGATAAGCTGTCCGATGGTTAGTTCGATAGTTAGTGTAACAGGAAAGTATAAAGTTCAATTGATAAGCTGTGCGTTGTTAATTCGGTAGTTAGGGTAATAGTGAACTATTCAGCTAAATTGATTAGATAATGCGGTGGGTAGTTCGCTAGTTAGTGCCAAAGCTAGTGAAGTATTTAGTTGAATTCATTAGGCGGTGCGGTGGTTAGTTCGGTAGTTGTTGTAATAGTGAAGTATTTAGTTGAATTGATTGGGAGCTGCGGTGGCTAGTTCGATAGTTAGTGAAGTTTTTAGCTCAATTGATTAGTCGATGGTCTGCTAGGTGTTTAGTTTAATAGTTAGAGATTCTACTTGGTCTGTATTTAGTTCAACTGCGAGGGCCAAAGGTATTTCAGAGGGACGTGCAACTAAACGTGCCTGATAATAGGACAGTAATTTTATGAGTGTAAATTGCAAAACATGGTTGTCAAGCTACGTGACGAGTTTTTTTGTCTCCATGCAGAATTTTAAAAAATTCAACAAGGTTTTTTTTTATTTTGTCTAAAGATTCTAGAGAATGTCTACTTTTCTAACCAATAAAAGGCATACACAAACGTTTACGTCTTTTTACGAAATTCATTTTTAAATTAGAAATGTAAGCGGAAAAATATGAGACTGTTTGCACTTTTGAAAGAGTTGGGTTAAGGTAAGAACTGACAAATTAATTGTATCATTTGTCATGGCTATTCTAAATAGTTTCTAATTTTGGAATACTTGCAACTGAAAGAGGTATTTTATTCTTTAAAACGTTTTCCTTTCAGTGGGGCTAAGATATTTTATAAAGCTTTGTGGGTTTTTGTGCGTGAGTGACCGTGGATTCGGAGCTTTACGCATCACGCACTCTACCCAAGCTAATGATACCAGGGTTGTGGTTTTAATTGCATTTTACTATTCTTTTGCGTCCACAAGATGTAGTAAACTTTACTTTTAAACTGAAAATTCCAAAGCACACTCATTCAAAGACTTTAAAAATTTATAAAGACTTTAAATTACTAAAATCTTTATTATAGGTGAATTTATCAATTTCAGGTCATGTGAGACTAACTATTGGTCTTTCCTACGTTTAAATTGTCGAGTCAGGAATTTGTTTTTATACACAGTCTTTTACTTTATCTCTCAGCATTTGAATTATTTTGAAGAATATTAAAAATCTATACTAATATATAAAAATCATATAAACATATAAAAATGTGTGTGTGTGTGTGTGTGTGTGTGTGTGTGTGTGTGTGTGTGTGTGTGTGTGTGTGTGTGTGTAAAATTACTTTACCCATTGAGCTGAATTTTTAGGTAGACATTCGTAGCGTCCCTGGTTAACACATAGGCATATTTTTATTTAGAAATTCCGTCAGGGCACCGCCTACGGGCCTTGAAAACCCCCTTAACACTCAGTTATCTACACTCCATTTAATACTTAACTTGGCTTAATCAGCTGATAATTACCTGTAACAGTCACTTTTAAACACATTTATAAAGCTGATAGTAATTGATTGTTATTCATCTTTCTAGGTAAGTTTACTTTACAAATGTTATGTTACAAGCAAAAGGCTTTCCTTACCTTGGTTTTCAAGACAATAATCAGTAAGTTTATAGTTTGATATATTTATTGGGAACTAATATATATTAATATATAAAAATGTAGTGGTGTCTGTCTGTGGGTGTATTACTTAATCACGTAAAAGTACTGGACCCATTGAGCTGAAATTTGGATTTTATTTCCCGTTCCCACGTGTTCGATTTTAGCGAAAAACATTATACCGGGCGACGAAGAAAGTCATCAGAGATACGAAAAAATTATGAAAACTCTCGCTCACGCCCCAAAGGTTTACAGTTTTGGAAAAATGTAATTCCCCCCAAACGTGGGGCTAACAGTACTGGTAAAAATACACATTGTCCCAATACAATGCTTATAAAATAAATGTCCTGAAGGAATATTAACAATTATTTATTATTGCCACGGAAGGTAAAATTTATATACCTACGAAGTATAAAGACAGGATAGATATGGTTGTAATATTATACGTTTAACCAAATGTATACATCTAAGGCTAGATAAGGATCACGTGACGAGATATTACTCCGTGGAAGTAGACGTTTAATTAGGTAATGTATAAAATTACAACCAAATATCCTGACTGGACACTATACAGGTATATTTTATTATAGGTATATAGTATTGTATAAAATTACAACAAAATCTATCGTAACTGGATACTTCAGAGGTAGGCCTATATTTAAATATATGTACACATATTACGGCTCGGCGTTGAACGCGGATGTAGTACTTGTTATTACTCCGAAATGAAAGTTTACTCAACTTTAAATTGATAAATAATTTAATTATTTCCCTGAGGGAGAGTTTTCATTTTTTTTTTTTTTTTTTTTTTTTTTTTTTTGTAACCCTGATGACTTTTTATGTCGCCCGGTATAATTGTTCCCCCTATCGAACCCTTGGGAAAGGAAATAAATCCTGAAATTTGACATTGACATGCTTAGGGTCCCTGTTTTTCACATAGGCATATTTTTATTTAGAAATTGCATCAGGTCACCGCCCCACTGGCCTTGAAAACTACCTAAACGGTAGGTTTATAAACTATAGTTTGATATATTTATTGGGATTTAATTTCAGTAAATTAAATTCAACCCAAATAAAAATACAAATTAAATCAATACAAATATTCGTCAACCCAAGGACGGGCACTCTGCTAGTATTTCATTAAAAATTAAAATTATGTAAAATAAATTTATGTCATATTTGTGCGCAAATTTTCGATGTAGTTATAACAAATGGTTATCTTTCAATTATTCAATTATTTTATGATATGGAATACAAAACGAAGGAATGTTCAAGAAAATATATAACAAATCCTCACACAAAATGTGTCTTGTCCTTTTGAGATTATTGGATTTATGTAATATACATTATTCCCATCCCTACTTATAATTTCGGCGGCAACGGTGGCGTGTTGTAGAACGGATTTAATAGATAACTAAACAGTTCTTTAGGCACCCTAGTCCCATCAGGCACCAGTAATGCTGGCGGCAACGGTGGCGTGTTGTAGAACGGATTTAATAGATAACTAAACAGTTCTTTAGGCACCCTAGTCCCATCAGGCACCAGTAATGCTGGGGGCAACGGTGGCGTGTTGTAGAACGGATTTAATAGATAACTAAACAGTTCTTTAGGCACCCTAGTCCCATCAGGCACCAGTAATGCTGGCGGCAACGGTGGCGTGTTGTAGAACGGATTTAATAGGTAACAAAACAGTTCTTTAGGCACCCTAGTCCCATCAGGCACCAGTAATGCTGGCGGCAACGGTGGCGTGTTGTAGAACGGATTTAATAGATAACTAAACAGTTCTTTAGGCACCCTAGTCCCATCAGGCACCAGTAATGCTGGCGGCAACGGTGGCGTGTTGTAGAACGGATTTAATAGATAACTAAACAGTTCTTTAGGCACCCTAGTCCCATCAGGCACCAGTAATGCTGGCGGCAACGGTGGCGTGTTGTAGAACGGATTTAATAGATAACTAAACAGTTCTTTAGGCACCCTAGTCCCATCAGGCACCAGTAATGCTGGCGGCAACGGTGGCGTGTTGTAGAACGGATTTAATAGATAACTAAACAGTTCTTTAGGCACCCTAGTCCCATCAGGCACCAGTAATGCTGGCGGCAACGGTGGCGTGTTGTAGAACGGATTTAATAGATAACTAAACAGTTCTTTAGGCACCCTAGTCCCATCAGGCACCAGTAATGCTGGCGGCAACGGTGGCGTGTTGTAGAACGGATTTAATAGATAACTAAACAGTTCTTTAGGCACCCTAGTCCCATCAGGCACCAGTAATGCTGGCGGCAACGGTGGCGTGTTGTAGAACGGATTTAATAGATAACTAAACAGTTCTTTAGGCACCCTAGTCCCATCAGGCACCAGTAATGCTGGCGGCAACGGTGGCGTGTTGTAGAACGGATTTAATAGATAACTAAACAGTTCTATAGGCACCCTAGTCCCATCAGGCACCAGTAATGCTGGGGGCAACGGTGGAATTTTGTAGAACGGATTTAATAGATAACTAAACAGTTCTTTAGGCACCCTAGTCCCATCAGGCACCAGTAATGCTGGCGGCAACGGTGGCGTGTTGTAGAGCGGATTTAATAGATAACTAAACAGTTCTTTAGGCACCCTAGTCCCATCAGGCACCAGTAATGCTGGCGGCAACGGTGGCGTGTTGTAGAGCGGATTTAATAGATAACTAAACAGTTCTATAGGCACCCTAGTCCCATCAGGCACCAGTAATGCTGGCGGCAACGGTGGCGTTTTGTAGAACGGATTTAATAGATAACTAAACAGTTCTTTAGGCACCCTAGTCCCATCAGGCACCAGTAATGCTGGCGGCAACGGTGGCGTGTTGTAGAGCGGATTTAATAGGTAACAAAACAGTTCTTTAGGCACCCTAGTCCCATCAGGCACCAGTAATGCTGGCGGCAACGGTGGCGTGTTGTAGAGCGGATTTAATAGGTAACAAAACAGTTCTTTAGGCACCCTAGTCCCATCAGGCACCAGTAATGCTGGCGGCAACGGTGGCGTGTTGTAGAGCGGATTTAATAGATAACTAAACAGTTCTTTAGGCACCCTAGTCCCATCAGGCACCAGTAATGCTGGCGGCAACGGTGGCGTGTTGTAGAGCGGATTTAATAGATAACTAAACAGTTCTTTAGGCACCCTAGTCCCATCAGGCACCAGTAATGCTGGCGCCAACGGTGGCGTGTTGTAGAACGGATTTAATAGATAACTAAACAGTTCTATAGGCACCCTAGTCCCATCAGGCACCAGTAATGCTGGGGGCAACGGTGGCGTGTTGTAGAACGGATTTAATAGATAACTAAACAGTTCTATAGGCACCCTAGTCCCATCAGGCACCAGTAATGCTGGCGGCAACGGTGGCGTGTTGTAGAACGGATTTAATAGATAACTAAACAGTTCTATAGGCACCCTAGTCCCATCAGGCACCAGTAATGCTGGGGGCAACGGTGGCGTTTTGTAGAACGGATTTAATAGATAACTAAACAGTTCTATAGGCACCCTAGTCCCATCAGGCACCAGTAATGCTGGGGGCAACGGTGGCGTGTTGTAGAACGGATTTAATAGATAACTAAACAGTTCTATAGGCACCCTAGTCCCATCAGGCACCAGTAATGCTGGGGGCAACGGTGGCGTGTTGTAGAACGGATTTAATAGATAACTAAACAGTTCTATAGGCACCCTAGTCCCATCAGGCACCAGTAATGCTGGGGGCAACGGTGGCGTGTTGTAGAACGGATTTAATAGATAACTAAAGAGTTCTATAGGCACCCTAGTCCCATCAGGCACCAGTAATGCTGGGGGCAACGGTGGCGTGTTGGAGAACGGATTTAATAGATAACTAAACAGTTCTATAGGCACCCTAGTCCCATCAGGCACCAGTAATGCTGGGGGCAACGGTGGCGTGTTGTAGAACGGATTTAATAGATAACTAAACAGTTCTATAGGCACCCTAGTCCCATCAGGCACCAGTAATGCTGGGGGCAACGGTGGCGTGTTGTAGAACGGATTTAATAGATAACTAAACAGTTCTATAGGCACCCTAGTCCCATCAGGCACCAGTAATGCTGGGGGCAACGGTGGCGTGTTGTAGAACGGATTTAATAGATAAAACAGTTCTTTAGGCACCCTAGTCCCATCAGGCACCAGTAATGCTGGCGGCAACGGTGGCGTGTTGTAGAACGGATTTAATAGATAAAACAGTTCTTTAGGCACCCTAGTCCCATCAGGCACCAGTAATGCTGGCGGCAACGGTGGCGTGTTGTAGAACGGATTTAATAGATAACAAAACAGTTCTTAAGGCACCCTAGTCCCATCAGGCACCAGTAATGCTGGGGGCAACGGTGGCGTGTTGTAGAACGGATTTAATAGATAACTAAACAGTTCTATAGGCACCCTAGTCCCATCAGGCACCAGTAATGCTGGCGGCAACGGTGGCGTGTTGTAGAACGGATTTAATAGATAACTAAACAGTTCTATAGGCACCCTAGTCCCATCAGGCACCAGTAATGCTGGGGGCAACGGTGGCGTGTTGTAGAACGGATTTAATAGGTAACTAAACAGTTCTATAGGCACCCTAGTCCCATCAGGCACCAGTAATGCTGGCGGCAACGGTGGCGTGTTGTAGAGCGGATTTAATAGATAACTAAACAGTTCTATAGGCACCCTAGTCCCATCAGGCACCAGTAATGCTGGCGGCAACGGTGGCGTTTTGTAGAACGGATTTAATAGATAACTAAACAGTTCTTTAGGCACCCTAGTCCCATCAGGCACCAGTAATGCTGGCGGCAACGGTGGCGTGTTGTAGAGCGGATTTAATAGATAACTAAACATTCTTTAGGCACCCTAGTCCCATAAGGCACCAGTAATGCTGGCGGCAACGGTGGCGTGTTGTAGAACGGATTTAATAGATAACTAAACAGTTCTTTAGGCACCCTAGTCCCATCAGGCACCAGTAATGCTGGCGGCAACGGTGGCGTGTTGTAGAACGGATTTAATAGGTAACAAAACAGTTCTTTAGGCACCCTAGTCCCATCAGGCACCAGTAATGCTGGCGGCAACGGTGGCGTGTTGTAGAACGGATTTAATAGGTAACAAAACAGTTCTTTAGGCACCCTAGTCCCATCAGGCACCAGTAATGCTGGCGGCAACGGTGGTGTGTTGTAGAACGGATTTAATATATAAAACAGTTCTTTAGGCACCCTAGTCCCATCAGGCACCAGTAATGCTGGGGGCAACGGTGGCGTTTTGTAGAACGGATTTAATAGATAACTAAACAGTTCTTTAGGCACCCTAGTCCCATCAGGCACCAGTAATGCTGGCGGCAACGGTGGCGTTTTGTAGAACGGATTTAATAGATAACTAAACAGTTCTATAGGCACCCTAGTCCCATCAGGCACCAGTAATGCTGGGGGCAACGGTGGCGTGTTGTAGAACGGATTAAATAGATAACTAAACAGTTCTTTAGGCACCCTAGTCCCATCAGGCACCAGTAATGCTGGGGGCAACGGTGGCGTTTTGTAGAACGGATTTAATAGATAACTAAACAGTTCTTTAGGCACCCTAGTCCCATCAGGCACCAGTAATGCTGGGGGCAACGGTGGCGTTTTGTAGAACGGATTTAACAGATAACTAAACAGTTCTTTAGGCACCCTAGTCCCATCAGGCACCAGTAATGCTGGCGGCAACGGTGGCGTTTTGTAGAACGGATTTAATAGATAACTAAACAGTTCTATAGGCACCCTAGTCCCATCAGGCACCAGTAATGCTGGGGGCAACGGTGGCGTGTTGTAGAACGGATTTAATAGATAACTAAACAGTTCTATAGGCACCCTAGTCCCATCAGGCACCAGTAATGCTGGGGGCAACGGTGGCGTGTTGTAGAACGGATTTAAAAGATAACTAAACAGTTCTATAGGCACCCTAGTCCCATCAGGCACCAGTAATGCTGGGGGCAACGGTGGCGTTTTGTAGAACGGATTTAATAGATAACTAAACAGTTCTATAGGCACCCTAGTCCCATCAGGCACCAGTAATGCTGGCGGCAACGGTGGCGTGTTGTAGAACGGATTAAATAGATAACTAAACAGTTCTTTAGGCACCCTAGTCCCATCAGGCACCAGTAATGCTGGGGGCAACGGTGGCGTTTTGTAGAACGGATTAAATAGATAACTAAACAGTTCTATAGGCACCCTAGTCCCATCAGGCACCAGTAATGCTGGGGGCAACGGTGGCGTTTTGTAGAACGGATTTAATAGATAACTAAACAGTTCTATAGGCACCCTAGTCCCATCAGGCACCAGTAATGCTGGGGGCAACGGTGGCGTTTTGTAGAACGGATTTAATAGATAACTAAACAGTTCTATAGGCACCCTAGTCCCATCAGGCACCAGTAATGCTGGGGGCAACGGTGGCGTTTTGTAGAACGGATTTAATAGATAACTAAACAGTTCTATAGGCACCCTAGTCCCATCAGGCACCAGTAATGCTGGGGGCAACGGTGGCGTTTTGTAGAACGGATTTAATAGATAACTAAACAGTTCTATAGGCACCCTAGTCCCATCAGGCACCAGTAATGCTGGGGGCAACGGTGGCGTGTTGTAGAACGGATTTAATAGATAACTAAACAGTTCTATAGGCACTCTAGTCCCATCAGGCACCAGTAATGCTGGCGGCAACGGTGGCGTTTTGTAGAACGGATTTAATAGATAACTAAACAGTTCTATAGGCACCCTAGTCCCATCAGGCACCAGTAATGCTGGCGGCAACGGTGGCGTTTTGTAGAACGGATTTAATAGATAACTAAACAGTTCTATAGGCACCCTAGTCCCATCAGGCACCAGTAATGCTGGCGGCAACGGTGGCGTTTTGTAGAACGGATTTAATAGATAACTAAACAGTTCTATAGGCACCCTAGTCCCATCAGGCACCAGTAATGCTGGGGGCAACGGTGGCGTTTTGTAGAACGGATTTAATAGATAACTAAACAGTTCTATAGGCACCCTAGTCCCATCAGGCACCAGTAATGCTGGGGGCAACGGTGGCGTGTTGTAGAACGGATTTAATAGATAACTAAACAGTTCTATAGGCACCCTAGTCCCATCAGGCACCAGTAATGCTGGCGGCAACGGTGGCGTTTTGTAGAACGGATTTAATAGATAACTAAACAGTTCTATAGGCACCCTAGTCCCATCAGGCACCAGTAATGCTGGGGGCAACGGTGGCGTTTTGTAGGACGGATTTAATAGATAACTAAACAGTTCTATAGGCACCCTAGTCCCATCAGGCACCAGTAATGCTGGGGGCAACGGTGGCGTGTTGTAGAACGGATTTAATAGATAACTAAACAGTTCTATAGGCACCCTAGTCCCATCAGGCACCAGTAATGCTGGCGGCAACGGTGGCGTGTTGTAGAACGGATTTAATAGATAACTAAACAGTTCTTTAGGCACCCTAGTCCCATCAGGCACCAGTAATGCTGGCGGCAACGGTGGCGTGTTGTAGAACGGATTTAATAGATAACTAAACAGTTCTATAGGCACCCTAGTCCCATCAGGCACCAGTAATGCTGGGGGCAACGGTGGCGTGTTGTAGAACGGATTTAATAGATAACTAAACAGTTCTATAGGCACCCTAGTCCCATCAGGCACCAGTAATGCTGGGGGCAACGGTGGCGTTTTGTAGAACGGATTTAATAGATAACTAAACAGTTCTATAGGCACCCTAGTCCCATCAGGCACCAGTAATGCTGGGGGCAACGGTGGTGTTTTGTAGAACGGATTTAATAGATAACTAAACAGTTCTATAGGCACCCTAGTCCCATCAGGCACCAGTAATGCTGGCGGCAACGGTGGCGTGTTGTAGAACGGATTTAATAGATAACTAAACAGTTCTTTAGGCACCCTAGTCCCATCAGGCACCAGTAATGCTGGGGGCAACGGTGGCGTTTTGTAGAACGGATTTAATAGATAACTAAACAGTTCTATAGGCACCCTAGTCCCATCAGGCACCAGTAATGCTGGGGGCAACGGTGGCGTTTTGTAGAACGGATTTAATAGATAACTAAACAGTTCTATAGGCACCCTAGTCCCATCAGGCACCAGTAATGCTGGGGGCAACGGTGGCGTTTTGTAGAACGGATTTAATAGATAACTAAACAGTTCTATAGGCACCCTAGTCCCATCAGGCACCAGTAATGCTGGCGGCAACGGTGGCGTGTTGTAGAACGGATTTAATAGATAACTAAACAGTTCTTTAGGCACCCTAGTCCCATCAGGCACCAGTAATGCTGGGGGCAACGGTGGCGTTTTGTAGAACGGATTTAATAGATAACTAAACAGTTCTTTAGGCACCCTAGTCCCATCAGGCACCAGTAATGCTGGCGGCAACGGTGGCGTTTTGTAGAACGGATTTAATAGATAACTAAACAGTTCTTTAGGCACCCTAGTCCCATCAGGCACCAGTAATGCTGGCGGCAACGGTGGCGTTTTGTAGAACGGATTTAATAGATAACTAAACAGTTCTATAGGCACCCTAGTCCCATCAGGCACCAGTAATGCTGGGGGCAACGGTGGCGTTTTGTAGAACGGCTTTAATAGATAACTAAACAGTTCTATAGGCACCCTAGTCCCATCAGGCACCAGTAATGCTGGCGGCAACGGTGGCGTTTTGTAGAACGGATTTAATAGATAACTAAACAGTTCTATAGGCACCCTAGTCCCATCAGGCACCAGTAATGCTGGCGGCAACGGTGGCGTTTTGTAGAACGGATTTAATAGATAACTAAACAGTTCTATAGGCACCCTAGTCCCATCAGGCACCAGTAATGCTGGCGGCAACGGTGGCGTTTTGTAGAACGGATTTAATAGATAACTAAACAGTTCTATAGGCACCCTAGTCCCATCAGGCACCAGTAATGCTGGGGGCAACGGTGGCGTTTTGTAGAACGGATTTAATAGATAACTAAACAGTTCTATAGGCACCCTAGTCCCATCAGGCACCAGTAATGCTGGGGGCAACGGTGGCGTGTTGTAGAACGGATTTAATAGATAACTAAACAGTTCTATAGGCACCCTAGTCCCATCAGGCACCAGTAATGCTGGGGGCAACGGTGGCGTTTTGTAGAACGGATTTAATAGATAACTAAACAGTTCTATAGGCACCCTAGTCCCATCAGGCACCAGTAATGCTGGGGGCAACGGTGGCGTTTTGTAGAACGGATTTAATAGATAACTAAACAGTTCTATAGGCACCCTAGTCCCATCAGGCACCAGTAATGCTGGGGGCAACGGTGGCGTGTTGTAGAACGGATTTAATAGATAACTAAACAGTTCTATAGGCACCCTAGTCCCATCAGGCACCAGTAATGCTGGCGCCAACGGTGGCGTGTTGTAGAACGGATTTAATAGATAACTAAACAGTTCTTTAGGCACCCTAGTCCCATCAGGCACCAGTAATGCTGGCGGCAACGGTGGCGTGTTGTAGAACGGATTTAATAGATAACTAAACAGTTCTATAGGCACCCTAGTCCCATCAGGCACCAGTAATGCTGGGGGCAACGGTGGCGTGTTGTAGAACGGATTTAATAGATAACTAAACAGTTCTATATTCACCCTAGTCCCATCAGGCACCAGTAATGCTGGGGGCAACGGTGGCATTTTGTAGAACGGATTTAATAGATAACTAAACAGTTCTATAGGCACCCTAGTCCCATCAGGCACCAGTAATGCTGGGGGCAACGGTGGCGTTTTGTAGAACGGATTTAATAGATAACTAAACAGTTCTATAGGCACCCTAGTCCCATCAGGCACCAGTAATGCTGGGGGCAACGGTGGCGTGTTGTAGAACGGATTTAATAGATAACTAAACAGTTCTATAGGCACCCTAGTCCCATCAGGCACCAGTAATGCTGGGGGCAACGGTGGCGTTTTGTAGAACGGATTTAATAGATAACTAAACAGTTCTATAAGCACCCTAGTCCCATCAGGAACCAGTAATGCTGGGGGCAACGGTGGCGTGTTGTAGAACGGATTTAATAGATAACTAAACAGTTCTATAGGCACCCTAGTCCCATCAGGCACCAGTAATGCTGGGGGCAACGGTGGCGTTTTGTAGAACGGATTTAATAGATAACTAAACAGTTCTATAGGCACCCTAGTCCCATCAGGCACCAGTAATGCTGTTGGCAACGGTGGCGTTTTGTAGAACGGATTTAATAGATAACTAAACAGTTCTATAGGCACCCTAGTCCCATCAGGCACCAGTAATGCTGGGAGCAACGGTGGCGTTTTGTAGAACGGATTTCATAGATAACTAAACAGTTCTATAGGCACCCTAGTCCCATCAGGCACCAGTAATGCTGGGGGCAACGGTGGCGTTTTGTAGAACGGATTTAATAGATAACTAAACAGTTCTATAGGCACCCTAGTCCCATCAGGCACCAGTAATGCTGGGAGCAACGGTGGCGTTTTGTAGAACGGATTTAATAGATAACTAAACAGTTCTATAGGCACCCTAGTCCCATCAGGCACCAGTAATGCTGGGGGCAACGGTGGCGTTTTGTAGAACGGATTTAATAGATAACTAAACAGTTCTATAGGCACCCTAGTCCCATCAGGCACCAGTAATTCTGGGGGAAACGGTGGCGTGTTGTAGAACGGATTTAATAGATAACTAAACAGTTCTATAGGCACCCTAGTCCCATCAGGCACCAGTAATGCTGGGGGCAACGGTGGCGTGTTGTAGAACGGATTTAATAGATAACTAAACAGTTCTATAGGCACCCTAGTCCCATCAGGCACCAGTAATGCTGGGGGCAACGGTGGCGTTTTGTAGAACGGATTTAATAGATAACTAAACAGTTCTATAGGCACCCTAGTCCCATCAGGCACCAGTAATGCTGGGGGCAACGATGGCGTGTTGTAGAACAGATTTAATAGATAACTAAACAGTTATATAGGCACCCTAGTCCCATCAGGCACCAGTAATGCTGGGGGCAACGGTGGCGTTTTGTAGAACGGATTTAATAGATAACTAAACAGTTCTATAGGCACCCTAGTCCCATCAGGCACCAGTAATGCTGGGGGCAACGGTGGCGTTTTGTAGAACGGATTTAATAGATAACTAAACAGTTCTATAGGCACCCTAGTCCCATCAGGCACCAGTAATGCTGGGGGCAACGGTGGCGTTTTGTAGAACGGATTTAATAGATAACTAAACAGTTCTATAGGCACCCTAGTCCCATCAGGCACCAGTAATGCTAGGGGCAACGGTGGCGTTTTGTAGAACGGATTTAATAGATAACTAAACAGTTCTATAGGCACCCTAGTCCCATCAGGCACCAGTAATGCTGGGGGCAACGGTGGCGTTTTGTAGAACGGATTTAATAGATAACTAAACAGTTCTATAGGCACCCTAGTCCCATCAGGCACCAGTAATGCTGGGGGCAACGGTGGCGTTTTGTAGAACGGATTTAATAGATAACTAAACAGTTCTATAGGCACCCTAGTCCCATCAGGCACCAGTAATGCTGGGAGCAACGGTGGCGTTTTGTAGAACGGATTTAATAGATAACTAAACAGTTCTATAGGCACCCTAGTCCCATCAGGCACCAGTAATGCTGGGGGCAACGGTGGCGTTTTGTAGAACGGATTTAATAGATAACTAAACAGTTCTTTAGGCACCCTAGTCCCATCAGGCACCAGTAATGCTGGGGGCAACGGTGGCGTTTTGTAGAACGGATTTAATAGATAACTAAACAGTTCTATAGGCACCCTAGTCCCATCAGGCACCAGTAATGCTGGGGGCAACGGTGGCGTTTTGTAGAACGGATTTAATAGATAACTAAACAGTTCTATAGGCACCCTAGTCCCATCAGGCACCAGTAATGCTGGGGGCAACGGTGGCGTGTTGTAGAACGGATTTAAAAGATAACTAAACAGTTCTATAGGCACCCTAGTCCCATCAGGCACCAGTAATGCTGGGGGCAACGGTGGCGTGTTGTAGAACGGATTTAATAGATAACTAAACAGTTCTATAGGCACCCTAGTCCCATCAGGCACCAGTAATGCTGGGGGCAACGGTGGCGTTTTGTAGAACGGATTTAATAGATAACTAAACAGTTCTATAGGCACCCTAGTCCCATCAGGCACCAGTAATGCTGGGGGCAACGGTGGCGTGTTGTAGAACGGATTTAATAGATAACTAAACAGTTCTATAGGCACCCTAGTCCCATCAGGCACCAGTAATGCTGGGGGCAACGGTGGCGTTTTGTAGAACGGATTTAATAGATAACTAAACAGTTCTATAGGCACCCTAGTCCCATCAGGCACCAGTAATGCTGGGGGCAACGGTGGCGTTTTGTAGAACGGATTTAATAGATAACTAAACAGTTCTATAGGCACCCTAGTCCCATCAGGCACCAGTAATGCTGGGGGCAACGGTGGCGTTTTGTAGAACGGATTTAATAGATAACTTAACAGTTCTATAGGCACCCTAGTCCCATCAGGCACCAGTAATGCTGGGGGCAACGGTGGCGTTTTGTAGAACGGATTTAATAGATAACTAAACAGTTCTTTAGGCACCCTAGTCCCATCAGGCACCAGTAATGCTGGCGGTAACGGTGGCGTGTTGTAGAACGGATTTAATAGATAACTAAACAGTTCTATAAGCACCCTAGTCCCATCAGGCACCAGTAATGCTGGGGGCAACGGTGGCATTTTGTAGAACGGATTTAATAGATAACTAAACAGTTCTATAGGCACCCTAGTCCCATCAGGCACCAGTAATGCTGGGGGCAACGGTGGCGTTTTGTAGAACGGATTTAATAGATAACTAAACAGTTCTATAGGCACCCTAGTCCCATCAGGCACCAGTAATGCTGGGGGCAACGGTGGCGTGTTGTAGAACGGATTTAATAGATAACTAAACAGTTCTATAGGCACCCTAGTCCCATCAGGCACCAGTAATGCTGGGGGCAACGGTGGCGTTTTGTAGAACGGATTTAATAGATAACTAAACAGTTCTATAAGCACCCTAGTCCCATCAGGAACCAGTAATGCTGGGGGCAACGGTGGCGTGTTGTAGAACGGATTTAATAGATAACTAAACAGTTCTATAGGCACCCTAGTCCCATCAGGCACCAGTAATGCTGGGGGCAACGGTGGCGTTTTGTAGAACGGATTTAATAGATAACTAAATAGTTCTATAGGCACCCTAGTCCCATCAGGCACCAGTAATGCTGGGGGCAACGGTGGCGTTTTGTAGAACGGATTTAATAGATAACTAAACAGTTCTATAGGCACCCTAGTCCCATCAGGCACCAGTAATGCTGGGAGCAACGGTGGCGTTTTGTAGAACGGATTTCATAGATAACTAAACAGTTCTATAGGCACCCTAGTCCCATCAGGCACCAGTAATGCTGGGGGCAACGGTGGCGTTTTGTAGAACGGATTTAATAGATAACTAAACAGTTCTATAGGCACCCTAGTCCCATCAGGCACCAGTAATGCTGGGAGCAACGGTGGCGTTTTGTAGAACGGATTTAATAGATAACTAAACAGTTCTATAGGCACCCTAGTCCCATCAGGCACCAGTAATGCTGGGGGCAACGGTGGCGTTTTGTAGAACGGATTTAATAGATAACTAAACAGTTCTATAGGCACCCTAGTCCCATCAGGCACCAGTAATTCTGGGGGCAACGGTGGCGTGTTGTAGAACGGATTTAATAGATAACTAAACAGTTCTATAGGCACCCTAGTCCCATCAGGCACCAGTAATGCTGGGGGCAACGGTGGCGTGTTGTAGAACGGATTTAATAGATAACTAAACAGTTCTATAGGCACCCTAGTCCCATCAGGCACCAGTAATGCTGGGGGCAACGATGGCGTGTTGTAGAACAGATTTAATAGATAACTAAACAGTTATATAGGCACCCTAGTCCCATCAGGCACCAGTAATGCTGGGGGCAACGGTGGCGTTTTGTAGAACGGATTTAATAGATAACTAAACAGTTCTATAGGCACCCTAGTCCCATCAGGCACCAGTAATGCTGGGGGCAACGGTGGCGTTTTGTAGAACGGATTTAATAGATAACTAAACAGTTCTATAGGCACCCTAGTCCCATCAGGCACCAGTAATGCTGGGGGCAACGGTGGCGTTTTGTAGAACGGATTTAATAGATAACTAAACAGTTCTATAGGCACCCTAGTCCCATCAGGCACCAGTAATGCTAGGGGCAACGGTGGCGTTTTGTAGAACGGATTTAATAGATAACTAAACAGTTCTATAGGCACCCTAGTCCCATCAGGCACCAGTAATGCTGGGGGCAACGGTGGCGTTTTGTAGAACGGATTTAATAGATAACTAAACAGTTCTATAGGCACCCTAGTCCCATCAGGCACCAGTAATGCTGGGGGCAACGGTGGCGTTTTGTAGAACGGATTTAATAGATAACTAAACAGTTCTATAGGCACCCTAGTCCCATCAGGCACCAGTAATGCTGGGAGCAACGGTGGCGTTTTGTAGAACGGATTTAATAGATAACTAAACAGTTCTATAGGCACCCTAGTCCCATCAGGCACCAGTAATGCTGGGGGCAACGGTGGCGTTTTGTAGAACGGATTTAATAGATAACTAAACAGTTCTTTAGGCACCCTAGTCCCATCAGGCACCAGTAATGCTGGGGGCAAAGGTGGCGTTTTGTAGAACGGATTTAATAGATAACTAAACAGTTCTATAGGCACCCTAGTCCCATCAGGCACCAGTAATGCTGGGGGCAACGGTGGCGTTTTGTAGAACGGATTTAATAGATAACTAAACAGTTCTATAGGCACCCTAGTCCCATCAGGCACCAGTAATGCTGGGGGCAACGGTGGCGTGTTGTAGAACGGATTTAAAAGATAACTAAACAGTTCTATAGGCACCCTAGTCCCATCAGGCACCAGTAATGCTGGGGGCAACGGTGGCGTGTTGTAGAACGGATTTAATAGATAACTAAACAGTTCTATAGGCACCCTAGTCCCATCAGGCACCAGTAATGCTGGGGGCAACGGTGGCGTTTTGTAGAACGGATTTAATAGATAACTAAACAGTTCTATAGGCACCCTAGTCCCATCAGGCACCAGTAATGCTGGGGGCAACGGTGGCGTGTTGTAGAACGGATTTAATAGATAACTAAACAGTTCTATAGGCACCCTAGTCCCATCAGGCACCAGTAATGCTGGGGGCAACGGTGGCGTTTTGTAGAACGGATTTAATAGATAACTAAACAGTTCTATAGGCACCCTAGTCCCATCAGGCACCAGTAATGCTGGGGGCAACGGTGGCGTTTTGTAGAACGGATTTAATAGATAACTAAACAGTTCTATAGGCACCCTAGTCCCATCAGGCACCAGTAATGCTGGGGGCAACGGTGGCGTTTTGTAGAACGGATTTAATAGATAACTTAACAGTTCTATAGGCACCCTAGTCCCATCAGGCACCAGTAATGCTGGGGGCAACGGTGGCGTTTTGTAGAACGGATTTAATAGATAACTAAACAGTTCTTTAGGCACCCTAGTCCCATCAGGCACCAGTAATGCTGGCGGTAACGGTGGCGTGTTGTAGAACGGATTTAATAGATAACTAAACAGTTCTATAGGCACCCTAGTCCCATCAGGCACCAGTAATGCTGGGGGCAACGGTGGCGTGTTGTAGAACGGATTTAATAGATAACTAAACAGTTCTATAGGCACCCTAGTCCCATCAGGCACCAGTAATGCTAGGGGCAACGGTGGCGTTTTGTAGAACGGATTTAATAGATAACTAAACAGTTCTATAGGCACCCTAGTCCCATCAGGCACCAGTAATGCTGGGAGCAACGCGCCGAGTTAATTCTCAACGTTTTTTACAGCTATTTACTAAAGAACTATAATGTTTAATAAATAACGCAATTGATGAGGTTCAAAATCCCAAATCAAGCTACAAATCTTTGCTTCTAAAATTAATGAATGACAGCAATGTAGACACATATCGGTGACAAGGTCAGCGATAACATTTATCAGTTCGGGAGGTCAATGGAGTCAGTTGGAAGTCGATGATAAGGCAATCTCGTTTAATTAGAACATAATTGTCTCTGGGAGAAACAAAAATTTTCACTCGTTAGTAATAAAATTTGTCAAGTTAAAAATGTCATTTGAAATAATACGGTCGTATGTTACAATCGTTTCTGTATTTAAATGGTTTTTAATAATTTAAATTCTTGAACCTTTGACACCAATTGCTTAAAATATCAACCGTTTCTGGAATATTTAAATGTTCGTTAAACTTAGATCATTTGAAAGTAAATGGTTAGACGTACTGGATTTAATGTCAAATATTCTGAAATTATCAACATGTATTTGGAACATGTTTTAAACTCTTTTTTGTGCTTTTAAGTTAAATAGTGAATATTTTCTTCTGATTTTTTGTTAATATAAAATTTTGTTTTTAAATTTATACTTATTTATGCGTAATAAAATTCTGGAAAAATGTCAACTATTGAAAGACGTGAAAGTTTTTAAATAAACCATATTATAAAGAAATAAAGATTATACAAATTAGTTTTTCTTTTAAAAAACATCAAAACTAGGTTCTGCTACTTAATAATTTGTTGCTCCCTTTGATTTGCATTCACTACTTGAATGATTGATGAGTATAATCATGAAAACAGTTAACTAAACATTAGTGTGCTGTTGAAACTATGACAATAAACGTAACTGTTGGTTACAGGTGCAAATAACCAAACTGTTGAAACTTGTTTCATAAACCAATAAGTTATGAACGTGACGTAAGCTACAATTTGTGAAAACATATTTAGAAAGGAAACTTTTTAATTCGTAAAAATATTAAGAAAATAAAATTAAATGTTTTTACGTTAGTTATTGATATTAACTCCTTTGCCATGGATGCACACCAGAGCTTATCTTGGGAATGGTGAGTTATGTGTCAAAGTGAGTGAATGAGAGGGTTAACAAAGAGTTTTATTTAAATTATAGGTATTTAACATAATCGGCTACCACACCTCACGAGAAGCAGTAAACGACTTCTATAGAGTTAGAAGCCGGTAAGTTCTTTAAATTAATCCTTGTAAACATTCAATGGCCGTCAATCAACCCATTGACTGTCTGAATAGGGCAGAAGCGTCACGTTTTCATTATTTGAAACGGATTTCTCGTATTGAAAATAAAATTACCGATATTTTTAGAAAAAGCTTTTAATAAAATTTATATCCTGTATATCATCTTTTAATTTGTTATTTACGACTAATAGTTACTAAGTTGTAACCCTTCAAGTTATATTCCACTCTTTAAAATACATCCAACATGTGTACAAAATTACTTTAACAGGTTCCAGGTATTAATTAAAGAACCACTTGCGTTGTGGAATGTTTGATCAGAGGAGATTTTATTATATTACACAGTATTTAGACTGTTAAAACAGTTTCTTGGACCGAGCACGTAACACTTATTTTAAAAACAGCCCTAACCTCGTACACGCATATGATGGAGAAAACTGGATCATAAACAAGATATTATAAATAACAATAAACGTGTTAAGATCAGAAGCATGTAAAGATAAGTGAGAAAATCCGCAGGAACGCGAAAAATACACCTAACTGAATGTGATCACTCGGAAGTACAGATGACAGGAAGAAAGAGCTACAGGGTTGTAGAGAAAACAGAACCGAGAAAACCATGGAGGGGTGAAGTGGAAACCACAATGGAGGGAGAGGTAGGAACTACATCTCTGCCAGCTATAGAATTACTGGGGGGAAACCTGAGGTGTAAGTAGTAGAACAGATAAGATCATGGAAGGGCAAAGTGGAAGACAAAATGGATGGAGAAAGGAACTAAGAAACTGTCGCCTGTATAGAGAATTACTAAGGGGAAAACTGTAATGAAACTAGTAGAACCGAGGAGATCATGAAGGAGCAAAGTGAAAGACAGAATGGATAAAAAAAGAAACTAAAACACTGCCGTATGTAGAAGTACTGAGGGGAACACTGTAATGACAACAATGATACTGAATAAGTCATAGATGGGCAAAGTGGAGAACAAAATGGATAGAGAAAGGAAATACTTTGCCGGCTATAGAATAGAGGAGAACACTGTGGGCAAATCAGTAGAACGGAAAAGATCATGAAGTATAATCATAGAAAAATAATAAGCACTCTAAGGGCTAAATATCTAGATAAAAAGAATTGTTTCAGAAAATTCAAAGTCTTTTTGTGAAATAGTTAAATTTTGTGAATTCAAATGATTCAATACCAAATTAACAACGGTAAGAGATACATAAATATATGGCTGTGCCATTTGGGTCAGAGTCATTGTGAAAAAGATTTGACTGTCCTAAAATACAAATACGGTGTTTATTCGACTGAAAGGTCTCAACCCTTGCATTCATTTTAGTTTTTAAACATTTTAAAAGATTCAACACATTAAAAACTAATTGATACAGAGATTTTTCAAATATATATATATATATATATATATATATATATTTGTGTGTGTGTGTGTGTGTGTGTGTGTGTGTGTGTTGTGTGTGTGTGTGTGTGTGTGTGTGTGTGTGTGTGTGTATAATTATTTTTATGTGTTCTAGTTATAATTTGTTTTGCGATGATTTTCCGAATATTTGCATTAATCTTTATATAAAACTCTGAAAAGGACTTTTCGTTAACACAATCAAACGTTTTCAAGCAATGACTGTGGACTTAGATTAAGTGGCAACGAGCTCCTAAGTCTATTGTTTTAGTATTTCTAATATACAGCAACTGGAACATACTACCGAAAAACTGTCAGTAGGTTTAGTCTCACCAACGTACACCAACTAGAACGTACTTGCGAAATACTGACAACTGTTTTAATCTCATTAACGTACACCAACTAGAACGTACTCGCGAAATGCTCTCAGTTGTTTTAAACTCTTCATTGTACACCAACTAGAATGCACTCGCGAATGACTGTCAATTGTTTTAGTCTAAACATGATAGATCAACTAGAATGTAATCACGAATGGTTATCAATTGGTTTAGTCTCACCAACATTCTCCCAACTAGAATGTACTCACTAGTGGCTGTTAACTGTTTTAGCCTCACCAACTATAATATACTCGCAAAAAGCTATCAATTGTTTTAATTACGCCAATATACACCAGCTATAATATCTTAACAATATCACTAACTAAAATGTACTCGCAAATGGCTATCAATTGTTTCTTACCCATGTACACCAAATGGAATGTACTCACGAATAGCTATTAATTGTTTGTATTACCAATATACACCAATAAAATGTACTCAAGAAAGGATGTCAATTGCTTGTCTTACCCATGTGCACTAATTAGAATGTACTTACTAATGGCTATTAATTGTTTTTCTTACCAATGTATACCAACTAGAACTTACTCGCGAAAAGCTGTCAAATGCTTGTCTTACCAATGTACACCAAATAGAATGTACTCAAGAATGGCTATCAATTGTTTTTCTTATTAAAGTACGCCAACTAGAATGTACTCACGAATGGCTATAAATTTTTTGTCTTAGCAATATACCCCAACTAGAATGAACTCACGAATAGCTATCAATTGTTTGTCTTACCAATATACACCAACAATAATGTACTCGCGAAAGCCTGTCAGTTGCTTGTGGTACCAATGTACACCAACAATAATGTACTCGCGAAAGCCTGTCAGTTGCTTGTGTTACCAATATACACCAACAATAATGTACTCGCGAAAGCCTGTCAGTTGCTTGTGTTACCAATATACACCAACAATAATGTACTCGCGAAAGCCTGTCAGTTGCTTGTGTTACCAATATACACCAACAATAATGTACTCGCGAAAGCCTGTCAGTTGCTTGTGTTACCAATATACACCAACAATAATGTACTCGCCAATGGCTATCAATTGTTTGTCTTACCAATATACACCAACTAGAATCTTCTTGCCAATGGCTGTCAATTGTTTATTTTATCAATGTACGAGTACATCAACTAGAATGTTTTTGCAAAAGTTTGTCAATTGTTTTAGTTTCAGCAACAACAGCAAATATTAAACGCATATTTAATGTGTTTAGAAGTGGATATTTGGCGGCGAAGGCGAGTCGAATCTAGGTTACGAAACGTACAACAGCAAAGGCCCCAAAAGCCCAGAGTGACGTGATTGTGTCACTCTGTTTAGTGATAAAGAAACAAAATGTTCCTTACGCAACGAGTGGGACAGGAGGGGAGGAGCTGGTCACTAGACCTATATGCTTTTGTTGCTGTGAGCTGGAATATTCTTCTTGTTTCCCATTGCCAGTTTGGTTCAATGAACTGATTCACCGCCCGCTCACTTAGCAAGGATCACGCTCAGACCGATTCACAAGCGGAACCAGCTACCAGTCGCAATTCTATAACAATTTCATTCTAACGTCTTAAAAAACATTTATTTGTTTTTCATCTATTAGCTATTAATTAATCTACAGTTAATTATATAGCTTGGTTTAATTATTTCAATGCATTGATTTGATATAATTATAAAGTTAAATTAATTAAATCCTATTTGAATATATAATAAAACTCTTGTATCGAATAGATACCTCTACACAATAACTCTGGTAGAGAGTAAGTTTCCATCAAGTTCCTACCATCAACCAATTTTTCCAGTACGAGGGAATTATTTTTGAAAAATGTGAGTTTAAATCCATTTATAACAGCTCAAACCTTTTCTATAGATATTATTTGATTCCATATTCAATTTAAGCCACAAGTTTACAAGTAAGCACATGCTCATGTATCATTACGTAACACGTCTCTTACATTTGTTGCCTATCTTTATTTAACGAAGACGAACGTTTCGGGAAAAAATCCCATTGTCATGTTGGTTGGGACCTTTTGGTTGTTTTAGATTAGGGTAGGGTAAGGGTGCTATTTCAGGTGGGTTAGAATAGAGATATCAAGTCAAAACATATTAATCCCAGAACGCTCTCATAAATCTCCTAATATCTTTAACCTAACCAATCCCACCATGAAACGAAACACCTATAGGTTGGTTACAGTCTCAGTTGAAAATGAGATACATCTCAAGAGAAGACCGTCATTTAACAAAGAAAGTTAGTGAGTATAGTATGTTACCGTAGGCGATACGTTCTATTTGACCTGATGAAATCTGTATTAATTTATAGTATTGTTAAGTGGACAGATATTTTGAGGTGTTTAGAATGTGAATGTACTCTTTATGCCTTATTTATCCTAATATTTGAAACTCAAAACACTAAAATATTGAAATTATTTTGTACACTTTTTGTAACAGAAATCGCCATAATATAACAACAGATATGTCAGTCTTGGCTGACGTCATGAAGGTTATTATGAAAATACCAATATATCCTTGGAAATTATTGTGTTTGGTCCTCATGTTCATATTGGTTATATAGCCTATGTAAGTTTTTACACATAGGAATAAATACGATTAAAATTTATAAAACTTTGATTTCATTTTTTTAATAATAATTTTCTTATTGTTATAATAATAATAAATGTTATTGAATAATTATTCTTATGATTATTTTGAAATTGAAATGAACATTAGGATGTAAGTAGAGTTTTATTTGTGGTTAAAAGGTTGTGTTTATTTAAATTTGAAAAATATTCCATAGTTGCTTCAAGTTACGAGTGCCATAAACGAGTGTACACCTAAACCTCTCGTCGGGTAGTGCATTTTGTTACAATCCAGTTTATTACATGTAAATTTAAAAACTGCTGTTAAATATCTTGTAATATTGAAAGTTTGAGCTTGATATGGGCTAAGAATGTCTCCCGAATTCTAAATCTTAACTCATTATATAGTCTCCAATTTCCTGAGAATTTAAACTTACTTAAGTGTTATGCGTTTCCTCTTTTCCTTATCGTGTGTGTGTGTGTTTGTGTGTGTGTGTGTGTGTGTGTGTGTGTGTGTGTGTGTGTGTGTGTGTGTGTGTGTGTGTGTGTGAGAGAGAGAGAGAGACAGAAAATAAGTTATTTTTACTTAAACAGCTTTACCTTTCTGTTTAAATCTGTTTCCCGGGGATTTAGTGATTCATCTATTAAACCTAATTTTTTGCAGATGGTGTAAATGGGTCAAGAGATAAGCAATCCATTCTCGGAAGTGATAGCACTTTGCGCCTGCCCTTGCATCATACTCCTACTACTGTGTTTACTTTGCAATACGAATTTTAGAGGTTTGTTATTTTTCCAAAGTTACGGTTATTGCCTTTAAAAACACTACACTGCATTTATACACGGAATTCAACAATAAAACAATAATTTTATAATCGAGCATTTATAATTTTCACTAAACGTAACTGTATCTAGAGTTCATCCCAGGTGTGGAAATAATCAAAAAAGAACAACTGTTTAAGTTTTAAACGTTTCTCTAAAATCCTTACCGTTAAGAACAAAATGCCAAGTTATATCCGTTAGCTCTTGGCGTCGAATGGAAGAAGCCATACATTGATTTTATAACGCGATGGAATATGGCTTCCCGCAGAATGTATGCATCATTGTCTGGACGTTGGATAAGATGTTTAGCAATAATAAAATTTATTATCATTCAATAACAATCAATTATAGCATTATTTTATTATATAAAGAATAATTACTGTATGAAATAAATTACTTAAAAATAATTCGTTTTAAAAATATCCTGTTCCACCTCAAAATATCATTTTGTATATAGATCAATTTTTAAAATTTGTTTTTTAAAACTTTTACTACAATTACTTGTATAACAAGTTTACATTTACTTTTGTTAAACAAGAGTGTTGATACATAGTTTCATTTCAGAAAAGTTATTTAAAGCTGAGATAAACAGCATTTTGTATTCTGATACTCTTTGTGGTTTACGTTAGCGAATCACAAATAGCTCCGAAAAACTTACATTGAAAGCATGGTTGAAAAATGTTAAAACCTTACCAAACATTTTTGGTTGAAAAATAACAAAGTAGGATATCATTAATTGTGTTTTTAAAATGTATAAACTCGCTCGTAAGAGTTTTGTAAGCGGTGACGTGCGAAGGCATCATGAATACCTACAGTCAAATATTGGTTTTCATATTTTAGTGTTTCATTAAATAAATGCAATTTTCTACTCCTGATCCAAAATTTATGAAATCATATTTCTGTTAGAGAAAAAAAGAGGCGTACTTCTGGTTTGACTTTAATGGATTTAATAACAAATTAAATCATTTTTCAATTTCTTCTATTAGTTCACAATCTCTTTATATTTACTTCTTCAAAATTTCAATCGTTAAAAATACTTTTTATTTATACATATCAAATACATTTTAACTTTACTTTAATAAATTTATTAACTTTAATTTCTTAATAAAGAATTAATTTTAGCTTCATATGAGAGAACAACTTTTCACAAAAGGGGCAAGGTATGTAATATAGTTATTTGTCCCAATCGGCTTAAAATAAGTGTTAACATGATTACATAAAACAGCTGATTTTATGGTACAGGTAATGTGGTAGAACAGCTGTTTTAACGCATTGGCTAAGTTACTTTATTTATATTATTTGTAATTATTTATTAGAAAGTAAATAAAATAATTTTTTTATTTTTATGACCCAAGTAGAAATTTACTTTATAAAATTTTTTGTTTGTTTATATTACTTGCTGTTTCACATTATATTTAGCGAAATGAGTTTTAGTTTTAGATGTTTATTGTAAAGTGTGGAATTTTTATTTGATTTATTTTATTCTAAGAGAGTCGAAGTATTTTGATAATTACAATGATGTAATAGTCAACTGCTTTTGTAAAATTTTTAATAAATATACATGTTTATTTAATACTTTCTTTCTATTTTAATTTTACTATTTAAGAAATTAATAGCGGTAGTGACGCTTAGTAAGCTATGAAGATAGATAATAGAAATAATAAATAAATATTATTCAAACTTTTCTCTCTATTTACGATAAAGTAATTTTATTTGTATCATTTGCCAGATATATTTGATCGGAATTCCCGTTGATCAACGTATATACAGGCTTCTACACTCTGCCCTAAGCCCATTGCACGGTGAGAAATCTGGATTGTATACATTATCGGCTGTAAATAAAAGCGGTGCAGCAAGCCAAGCAGCCTGCGTTATTATTAGGAAGCAATCTTTTACTCTCTCATTTCCCTCACGTATCTGAGGACTACCTTCTTTAGATACTTGCCCGGTGCTACTCCTTTCACTTTCAGCACGACACTCTTCCTCATGTCCAAACATTTACGCCTCGCCCTTCACTCGATGCAAATTTCCAAACCTATACACGTTATCTAATCCATGGCAACACGTTTTTACTCTGTGTGCCTACAACGGCTATATTTATCATTATAAAACATATCTTATAAAGTTTTAAGCTGAAGAAGAAACTTGTTAGAAGAGTGGTTTAACTATTTATTGATTATTCACAACTCCGTTATATATATATATATATATATATATATATATATATATATATATCTTTTTCAAATTTTCAATCATTAATAAAACACATTTTATTCATCCACTCAAGCTAAAAATGCATTTTTTAAAACTTGTAGTGGAAGACACTTGATATTAATATAGTTTCTTTCAAATATTATCTCATTATTTAATTTAATAATGAATTAATTTTAGTTTTATATGAGAGGAACACCTTTCACAAAAGAAGAAAGATACCCAATATAGTTATTTCGTCTCATTTGGCTTAAAATTAGTGATTACATATGATTTCATAGAACAGCTGATTTTATGTTGTAGGTCATGTGTTAGAACAGCTGTTTTAACGCATTGGCTAAGTTACTTTATTTATATTGATTGTAATTATTTAATAAAATGTAATTAAAATATTTTTATTTTGTTCACCCAAGTAAGAATGGACTTCACTTGTAGCAATAAAATTTGAGTTTATAGTAGTTGTTTTCTTGGAGATAAATTCACTGGCATATTAATAAACTAAGCAAATGTAAATGTTTAAATTTAATTACAAACTGCAATTGTACAAACGTCCTTTCATTGTTGATAATCTATAATCTATAAAACATTTTTTGATATTTTTCTAACTTGAATGAAAACATATTTCCTCCGAGACCAGATCATTTGAGGGTTGGTTTCTTGTAGGTTCTTGTTCATTCTCAAAAGTATGAGCTGTTTAGCTGTAACATATTTTGTGCAGTTGGAAAACCTCAAAATAACCAAAACCTCTTTTATTGCTAACGTATTCTATATAATACGAAAGTTATTGTACATCAATGACGTAATTATAGTTTTACTGTAAGGTCAAAATATGTTAAATGTAACTTATTTATAATAAAATATTTCGAAGGAAAATCAATTATAAATTTTAAAAACAGCATTAAATTTCTAGATTTACGATCAGCATTGACACTAGTAGAGTGAGTAGAGGGTTAGCTTCGTAAAAGGAACAAATGTTTTGAAAAGCGTCAGCAAGTAAGCCATTACGTATTCTCTTAGTTAAGTATTTTAAAAATTAGTTTAATCAAAGAATTCAAGATGATTTTACCAAGCAATTTCAACATTATTAGATCAGTTCATTTTTAAAATAAAGTTTATTATGAAGTTTATTATAAAGTATGTATTTGTAAAGCAAGAAATACTTTACTGTGTATTTAATATAGAATAATAAATGAAATATTATAGAACATTATTCACAGAGAATTCGGAATCCAAATTTATTAGGCTACTATAATATCTACTTTGTACCAATAATATCTAAATTAAATACGTGGCACTTTATCACCGGATATTAGATGTTATATCAATCTAAAACTAAAACAAAACGAAATTTATTCGGTTCGTGAATATTTCTCGAAAATATAAATCCGTCATTGTTTGAAGTGAATTTAATTATAGTTGATAAAAAACAAAATTACACAACTATTTAATGAAAGAATTATAAACTAGATCAGAGTCTCGCTAAAATTAATTTAGTAAAATATCTCCTTAGAAATAAACTAAGCGAGGTGTATCTCTATGTGTCATACAAACATATCCAGGATTAACTAATATTTACATAACTTACTAAAACAGCTATCTTTATGAACTTATATAAATAAATGTTAGTAACGATATTTTGTTGTATTTATTATTATTATTGTTGTTATTAGGTTTCTAATTGTTGCGCTCTTTATTTTATGTAGGAAATAGGTTGGCAGCGCGATAAGAAGGAGACAATAGTAAAGTTCCTTGAATTCTTGGCACTAGAAGAGTTGCACAACCTGTCACTCAACCAAATCATCATGATATCCTGTTAGGCAACTCTTTCTTAGCAACATAAACTGGAAAAAAGACGGAAGTGTCTGACATCGTATTCTCACTGCTAGATACTTTCAAAACTAGGCTAAAATACATTTAAAAAACTTAATTAGCCTGTAATCAAGGATATATTAGGCCTAAAAATACATTAAAAAACTTAAATATTGTCATGTATTTGTCAGTAATGTTTCATGAAAATATTATTTTAGCAACAATGTTACAGAACATATTTTAAAGAAGTGACAGTGTTACATGTAAAATACATTATTAACTCAATCTCCCTGTTTTTGTGTCAAGGAGATGTAGTATGTTTTTATTCTAATATATAAAGTATTCGAATTGTATCAATTCATTTAAAGAAAATAGTTCCTTAAAGAATGGTCTATTTGTTTCCTTATCAATATTCAAGTTTCAATTATGTTTATATCAATTGAAATATTGCTGAACTGATTATTTTCAGGTCAGCTTAAAGGTCTTAAAGATATTTAACTAAAAATGGATAAAATTCATAAATATTTTGAAATATAGTTTGGTGGAATTTGTTAGAAGAAATTTAGTAGGAAGTTCGAAATCTTACTGCAAACAATAATTATATCTCTCGTCGATTATTATATCACAGCTTCAATTATTAGCGCAATCAATAACTAATAAACAATTATAAATCATTTGTACGAAATAGTTCCTCAGCCTTTATCTACAATCGTAAAAATGCACATATAAGTTGGCTAACTATGTCGTAACTTAATTAATAATCGTTTATTAATTATAATTATGTTACTATGCTTTTATATTAATCAATTAACAATTGTTTAATAAATTAAACCTTTAAATAATATTAGCAGCGATTTGTAAAATAATATATTAATTATAATATGGAAGTTTAATAAAAAATAATAATAGACGTGGGTTTTAACTGAAACACACACACACACACACACACACACACACACACACACACACACACACACACACACACACACACACACACACACACACACACACACAACACACACACATACATACATATACATATTTATTTATGTGTGTGTGTGTGTGTGTGTGTGTGTGTGTTTTAAGTCGTACAAGGCATGTTTTAAGGACATGGGTAATTCATAAGGTTCAGGAAAGGAACCTCACACTCACCTAGTCTATAATTAAATAAGTAGGAGATCTTTGCTTACGTTCTAGGGTCCAACATCTCAGATAACCTTGCTCTCTCTTGTTTACCCGTTACACTACTGTGTAGAGAGAAGAAGAAGTAAGTAAAGTGGAAACAAGTTGGGCGTAAAGAAGAGACCTATTGCTATCCTGGTAATTAATCTAACAAAACACTTTTCTGATGTGGTTAATTCTGTGCACTTATAGTATGTCGTCTCTTTGGCGTGATGAAATAGTGGTATCCTAAGATTAAGTGTGAGTCTATAAATAATGTATGTGTCATTTGTGAGTGCATTTGTAAGTTTATGTGACCCCAGTGCGACCTGGAGTAGAGCTCCAAACAATGGAGGTATAAGTGTAAACAGAACCACGTAAGTGTTGGAGGTTTATTACTGTGTGACTAAATTGTTAGGTATTCATATTTCAATGTGGAAGATTTTTAAAGGTATTTAAATTGTATAATTAAAGTCCCGACGTTAAGATGGCAGTGACAAACCAGGAGACGGGGAATATTTTAATTAATCCATACGTATCTCGTTATAATATGAATTATTCTTGACATATCGCTGATTGATCTCCATGACTGCGCTGGAGAGCAGACCTGCTTCCCTTTTCACTCGACGCCATTACCTTCTACTTTCCCCTTAGCCAAATGATCATTTTATCCCACCTTCGGTAGTACCCTCGTCCTAATAGTGATCCTAGTTAGCCTTCTTTGTTTGTCTAAGGTAGATTATTTTCTATGGCCCCTAGAATAAGTCTATTCTTTACTCTTGATGTCATTATATCTTATCTACATCAAAGACTAAAGAGTTTATGCTCTGTCTCAATCCTGTGCACGAGTTTAATCGTTTCCCCAAAAATCCATGACTGATCGTCTTGCAAGCATAAATGTTGAGCTGTATCATAGTGTCAATAGAGGAGTTGAGTTATTCGGAAGCGATTGCTAAATATAGCATAGTGAGTTATACGGAGTGAATTATACATTGAGTTATGCTCAGTGAGGCGAGTACATGTAATGGAATGATTTGTATAAGGTGGAGTTAGCTATATGGAGCAGAGTGTTTCTAGTAGAGCAGGGAGTTATAGCAATCGAATTATAGTGAAATATAGGAGGGAATGTGAGTTATACCTAAAACGTCAGGCATATAGGATGAAGTGAGTTATGCACATCAGACTTAGTTAGTCTAGTGAGATGAGTTAGGCATGCATGTAATTGTGAGTTATATGGAGTGGAATGAGTAATGTGGAAGGATTGAGATAGCACAGATAGTCAATATGGATTGAGTTATACGCAGTGGTTCAACTGACAATGCATTACCTGAATATGTTCATGTGGTTAACAAATAAATAACTTTTGTAGAAAAATATAACTAAAAAACTTGTGTAGGTCCACCTGCGTAAAGGGACTTTTTGTTTATTAGGTTAAATATGCGTTCTTATCATTCAACTTTCGAAATTATTTGGAGAAAATAATTCCGTTGTTTTGTACTTTTGTTGGAAGTGGTACAGTCAGGTGGTTAAAAAACTCATATTTGAATAATTCTAAAGTGTTGAAAATTTATAAATTTAAAAATATTAAAGCAGAATTGTTATAAGTTTAAAAATTTTAATATATTTAAAATAATAAATATTATACAATGAAGAATGTGTTTTTAACTACAGAGTATTTATTTTTTTAACATTTCAGAAAAACAATAGAGAAATATTAAAACTAATATAAGAATTATCACGAAATTTACTATTTAATTATAAATAGAGCTATATACTACTATTTTAATTCCAATGCCGAACATTTGCGTCTGGGAGACAATCTCTAAGACGCAAGATGTTTGCTCAGGCATTGGCTTCGGAATTAGGACAGCCTAATTAGACGGCGAATACACTACTAGACCCGCAATGCAATTTGTCCAAAGCTAATAACTTTACTGCTTTAATAAATAACGAAAGCTATGTTAAGGACATCTTTACACGGCATTTTTCAAATTAAAACCTTGACTTACTTTATTAAATCCGAAAATATAATTAATATGTTTTTTTATTATCAAAAAACATACAAAAAATTGTATTTATGTAAACATTATTCAATAGTTTGTGTACTCGGATAATTATTCTATTGATTTCATATTTATTTAAAGTATGAACCAGCTGTAGACTGAGTCCAAAGTAAATCGTAAGACACGTTGTAAGAACTTTAGTCTAGTACCAAGAAACATTGACAATTTTCGTATTGTAGAGTTATACCAATCGGATTTTTCCTTATGTATGAAGTTAAAATAATTTTAAAAAAACATTAAAACGATTAATTATATACCGCCAAATTAATAATTTCGTTTTCTATTTCAACAAAGCAAGGTAAAAACATATCACGTAAAGTAAAAATTTTACTCGTATGGACAAACGATGGTTAAGTTTTAATCTAAAAGTTGCATTTAATGCAAGATAATAATATAGCTACTTAAACTTTATTTAACGTCTGATAATAAAAATTTGATGTGTTTAATGTTAAGTGTTGAGTGTTGAGTCTATTTGTATCAACATGAATTGATCTGTGATCTGTCAATTACCTTAAACACATCAAATGAGTCCTCCAGAATCAAACAGCAATTTCTCCAATTCACCTCATTTTTCAGAACAGTCAAAAAAGATCTGATGAATTTATTAAAGAATTTCGAATTAATATACTTCTTGGTTCTAAATACATATTTTTGGCGAGAAATAATATTTTTGCAACAAACTGAATACAGAAACATGTTAATCACTAAATTTCCTACAAGATTCATCTATAATGTCAATTTTGAAAAAATTGGAGAAAGTCGACTTTGAGTCTATAAGACTCAAATAATATAGTTCAAAATGTACTCCCAAGAGCAGGGGCTCTCAAACCTTCTGGGTCCACGCCTCCTCCTTTCGAGGTAAAATCTCCCCACACCTCCTCCATTTTACACTATAAATAAATAGTATGGGCATATTAAATAGAATCAAATATTATATATAAAACAATTTATTTATACACACTTTCACAAGAAACATGATAATCTTTCAAGTTTTAATTTGCAAGGAAATTTCAACTGATAAGAAAAAAATCTGTTAGTGAGATGCTTGAGCTTGCATTTCTTACACTAGGATGCCTATTTGAAGTTGTATTTTAGTAAGAGCATAGCCCAAGTCATTAGTCACACCAAGTTTGTTCCTATAATATTAAATATATTTAATTTATCTTATTATTTTCCAACTGGTCTCGCGCCCCCCTGACTTTCCTTCACGCCCCCCAGTTTGGGAAACTATGCCCTAGAGTGACCATCACGTTATCGATAACCATTAATTCGATGTTAATATCCAAAATCCTTATACACACACCTTATTTTTTGATATTACTAATGATTTGTCATAGTTCTCATTCCACTGTACCTACATTCTTTAGTTCTCAAGAACGATGTTTACCATTGTTTAGTAGCTCTGATGATACCACTAGTTCCACTAAGAACTTTTAACTGCATTTAGTATTTTTTACAGAATGATATTTATTTTCATTTCGTAGTTCTGATGACAATTCATTATTTCACTGCAATTTTTCTGCACTTTATAGTTTCACAATATTATATACATCGTAATTTTGTTTTGATTTAATAATACTCGTGTGTCCAATTTGTCACATAAGATAACAACCTTATTCATATTTCTCACTCATGACATCTACATCGTTTTGTTGCTCATAAAATGTTAGTGATGATATTTCAAACTATAACTTGAAGGAGGGGACCCAGTTTTATGGCAGCATTTATTCCTTTTTGGTCATCCGGAACATTATTTTTTTTAACTCTTCAAGTGGAATTATTTCTTGTAATATTAGGGGGGAAATAAATCTCTTATACTTACGAATAAGTTATAACTCCAAAACCTGTACAGTAATTTTGATTACATGTTTTGCTGTTTGGGAAAATCATAAATATACTGCAGGAATAGGTTTTGATACACGAGTTTATTTTGCTTTAGAAGTAAGCTATTGGCGAACAAATACAGTACATTTGAAATATAGTAATGGATGTCTTACTATGGATATTTATCTTTGCTCCGTAGTTCTCCTGATGATATTTATTTCATGGTATTGGTTGATGACAAAACTTCATTAGCTCCTTATTTAGCACGTCCTCGATTTCTCATAAAAATTTTGAAAAGGATGTGATAAGATATTTAGTGTCTATAAAAAACAATAAATTTTGGTAAATTTATATTATACCTTTGTCCAGCCAGTTTGATAATAAGAGCCTAGCTACAGTATAAATCTCAGGAAAATAGTAGCCTACAATTAAGAAACTAGCTATTTCAAAGATTTATTCTTAGGAAACAACAACTTGAATGCGGAGTAATTTCTTAAATTATTTCTATTAGCTCACACTCTCTTGATATATATCTTGTACAAAATTTCAGTTGTTTATAAAATACGTTTTTGATGAGGTGTACATTCACAAAACTTGTTTTTTGAACAAAAACGCCGATGATGCATGAGTCAAGAAACCTTGATTTATTAAAAATTCAGCTACGTTTCGACGACTAAATTGTCGTCCTCATTCAGGCCTAGAAGTACAATATACAGAGTTAACATTTACGTACAAAAAAATTAACACGAAAAATTAATATAAAATCAAAAACATTAAACAAATTAACAACACAACTAAACAAATAATCTAATTAAATAATTAAAAACACCCCATTAAACGTGAAAGAATATGCAGAATTAACATTTACGTCTGAAAAAATTCACATACAAAATTACTAAAAAATCAAAAACATTACAACGTACATTTAAGTTATTAATACAAATAAATTAACAAAACAACAACACAAATAATCAAATCAAGATATTAAAAACACAATATAAAACGTGAAACTAATAAATCAACAAAACAAAAACACAAGTAATCAAATCAAATAATTAATAATAATCAAATTAAATTAATTAAAAACACGCTATAAAACGGGAAACTTCGATAGGTTATTGATGTTGATTTATGAGAGGTTTGGGAATTTTTATGACACACTTTAATTAATTGTTTTATAGTTTTTATTATCATGAATTTTCACGTGTTATAGTGTGTTTTTAATTATTTAATTTCATTGTTTGTGTTATTGTTTTGTTAATTTATTAGTACGAATAACTTAAATGAATATTGTAATGTTTTTTATTTTATATTAATACTTTATGTTAATGTTTTTAACCGTAAATATTAATTCTGTAAATTGTACTTGTAGGCCTAAATGTAGACGATAATTTAAGCGTCAAAACGTAGCCGAATTTTTAATTAATCAAGGTTTCTTGACTCACTATCAACCGCGTTTTTGTTCAACAAAATATGTTTTTCTTCACGAATAACATTCAGATACTTTTTTTAACCTTTAGAGGATGACAATTGATGTTAATATAGGTTTTTCAAATATTTATTCAATAATTAAATATAAAAATTAGGGGGTCCAGGTCGGATTCGGACTGAGTATCTTCATGTTTCAAGTCTATTGTTTTTAAGACCCAAAATTCCCATAGCTAGAATATTAGTTTTCAAAAATGTATATGAATTGTTTTTGCACCCATCTGGTTGTTGCAGAACCTTAAATGGTTGCCATGGTGACCACACAACGTCGTAAATAATGCTATAGGATTAAAAATGAATAAAATAAACAAACAAACTGGATTAACGGTATCGTACCTTGCTTCACAAACGGACAATGAGAAAGCAAGCGAAGATAAAACGAAAGCGTATAAATATTAATAAACAAACACAAAAAAAATAGTCCAACACCATACCTAGAAAGAAAAATGGAAAATTGCAAGGAAATTCACTTTCTCTTTTGCCACCTAATATTGTTATTCTGACATATGTATGTACATATTTATATTAATTGTAACTGTAAAATACAAAGTACCTAAAATAAAATTTGTCTCTGTTGATTTAAGTAGGAATTGACTTTTCAAAAAATTGTATTTTACTTGTAGGTTTAAATAAATAAAAACCTCTTAATCACAGATAAAACTGTTTTACCTTTCAGTTGCAAAGCAATCATCTTCAGAGGAAATTATTACCAAAATACCTGACATTTTGTGTTACGGAGGTATTTTGGTAATAATTTCCTCTGTTGATTGCTTTGGAATTGAAAGTGCATAACGGTTTTAATAAAAAGTTTTATTTGTGGTTAAGTTGTTTAATTTATTTAAGTTTAAAAATCTTGGAAAAGTTTTATTATTTTTCTATATGCACTAAATTTGCTCTTAAATATAAAAAAATCTCCACTACTTATTAAAAAATTATTCAAATTTACTTTGTAATATAAAAGAACTATTTTCCTTTAATAAATGGAATACTTAAAACATTTGTGCGGTTAGTTTAGTATTAACTTGCGTTCCTCATAAACGTTTGACAACTTTAGTGCAGAGCCCGGCGCCAAGGAATTAGAATAATGGTTAACGATTGTTTTAGTGTCCAGCCTGCGGCCATTTGTCATCACTCATCACGTAAAAGAACAAGTCTATTAAGTCGTAGCAGTTTGATTAGTAATTTTTAGGCCTTGATTTTAATCGTATAATAAACGGTTTCAGTAATAATTTATTGCTGTTAATCCGTTATACAATGTAGTAATTTAATATGGCTATTTACCATTACAATATAAACAAGATTAGTTAACTAATATGTTATTCAAGATCTAACGAACATTATTGATGTGATAAATAATGTAGTAAGTGATTTCTGTTGTGCCTGTTTTATAAACTGCGATAGATTCCTACTCTTAAAGCTGTTCGTTATAATAGAAAATATAAGAAATAACGATGTAGGCAATATCACATAAACAATGCCTGTTATATCCTATTGTAGATGATTAAAATATTATATTTTCCAAAAGATAATATTAATAATATCGAATTTATTTAGGTTTGAAACGGGAAATAATGATCAAGATTCCATTAATGTATGAGGCCCAAAATCGTTATTGTTATAGTGTCTCTGATTCAGAAGTTATAAAATGGAACTAACCTAACGGTACAATGTTACCGGCTGGATATGGAATTATTTTGTGTTGAAAAGCTTTCAAAGATCTTTTTGGATAATTAAGCTCTTTGTGGAGAGTATTTTACAAATAATATTTCTGAAAATTCCACTTGTATAAATGCAAATTATATTCAATATAAATGGTAATTATGGGACACTAGGAAATTATTAGAATGCAAAATAATTATGCAAAAAATTGATTGATTCTGGAGGAAATATAGATTTATTATGTTTAGTCCGTAAGGTCTGTAAACCTATAATAAGTTGAAACACTACTAAATTAAAAAAAAAAACTTTAGCACATACATATGTACATAATAGGCCGACGAATTACATCTACTAAATATAAACAAGTATTTGATTGCCGATAGCAAAAAATCACAAAATGCAAAAAGTAAATGAAGATTATATTTTTAGAGTAATTAAATAGTTATTCTCGTTAATGAGGTTTTCTTGAGAAAAATGAATATATTTTAAGAGAAAGAGTAAAGCATAAACTATACTTTTCAGTCCCAGTTTCATAAAAACATGTTAATAAACAAATAACGTCCTGGTCCTTCTTTCTTTAATTGTTATTAAATTCCTTCTATCAACTAACACTCTCCTGATAATATTTCTTGTACAAATTTTCAATCAATAATTAAATATATTTTTTAATCCAATCAAATTTAAATAGATATTTTTAAACCTATAGTGACCTATATATTTGACAATTGATGTTAATATAGATTTTTCAAATATTTATTCATATTTAAATTATAAAAATCTAGGGCGGATTCGAACTGAGTATCTTCATGTTGGAAGTTTAGCGTTTTAGCACTCAGCCAACTTTTCCATAGATAGTTATGGGCTTCGTGCAATCTTAAATTATTACCATGGTTACCACACAATATCATGTATGCTCTAGGACTAAAAATGAATGAAAAGAAAAATATAAACAAACAAACTTGATTAACGGTATCAAACCTTGATTCACAAACGCACAATGCGGAAAGAAACTACAACACAATGCGAGCGACAATAAAATAGAACGCCTATAAATAGTAACAAACAATAATAATAATCCAACACCATACGTAGAAAAAAATGGTCAATTTCAAGGAAATTGCCTTTCTATTTTGCGACTTAATATTGTTATTCAAACATTTCTATACAAATACGTATATTATTTATAATCATAAAATAAAAAAAAAATAAAATAATTTTTGTGTTGATGTAATTAGGAATCAATTTTGTTATAGGGTCTATTACTTTTTTTATATTTTAGTTGAAAATTATTCTATGCAATCTGTATATAATACACTTAAATACATTTTTCTTCGTGTAATTCCCAATTCTAATCACTTGATTCCTCTATTAAGTATTATACATATTAATTTTATTTTTATCCAATTTGATGAATAAATAAATCGTAAATAAAATCAGTGTCTAAAGTTGCCTTGTAAAAGCTAAAGTGGGATGTACTGAATCGATTTTCCATTAGCAATATTCCCATGTATAACGTACTCAAGCATATAATTAAAACTCAAATTTTTAATAAGAATAATAAGATAAAACCTATATTTTTTTGATTAGTTTGTGTTAACAACGCTGAGATGAAATAACTGAAAATTTGATTAAGTATTTTTCTTATTTATAAGTAAAATAAAACTCAAACAATACAAATTAATTGTTTAATATACATTTAATGTAAATTGGCACACAACTTGATTTTGTTTATATTTAATATACATTAATCAATATTTAAATTTATTATATTTAAAAATATTGAACTACCTCAATTTCTTCTAAGCACAGATAGTCATGTTTGTTTTAATTATTTAATATTATGAAGACGCCTGTGAACCGGTGTTTTGCCCATTGCGGGCTGCGGCTCAACCTTTACCCAGGCCATTGACGTACGCAGAAATTCTTTAGCAACCTAGTGCAAGAGAGAAAGAAGTATGTCTCCCATCTCCTTCCAGTCGACATCTTCACTTTGTGAGCAGAGCATCTTTAATCTGTTTACTACAGTGTTGCCGGTTTGTACAAACATTACATGTCATCCATCTGATTGTGTCAGCAATAGTTACCAAATTACGTAGAATATTGGAATTTGCCTGTTTTGTGACAGGATATTATTGTCCAGTTAAATATACGTGACATGCAAACAATAAAGTACTTAATATATGGTTAATATGGCGGAAGGGGAGTAAGTAAACTGGGCCACAACATGTTAGCTGTCCCTACTATTATTGGACACATATTTGTGGTTTATATCAACGTTTGACATCATGTACAGCATAAAGATATATGAAAATGAGCAGTGTTAAAACTGGTCAAAGTTTTGAAGATAGGGCATTATGTAAAAAAATTGAATATTGCATTGTTAATATTGAAGCAAGAAGAAGTACAATAGATGGAGGAAATGTGACAGGATAGTAAGAGACCTAAAATAAACGGAAAAAGTCGAGAGAAAGCAGCGAGAGGGAGAGAGTTGGCTTTTACAAAGATCTATATTAACTGAATTTACACAGAACCTTATAAACTGAAGGTATAAACTGAGTATTTACTCTGCAAAGTGGTTATAGAATAAGGTGTCATTTTATATTTTAATTTTTTGAAAACTGTAGGCCTAGTTCTTTCACTCACGAAATATTGTCGCAATATTATTGGTTTACTATGAAAGTGATATGTGCCATCTTAGTGAACTAAACTTATACACTTTTTGGTATATATATATATATATACTGTATATGAATTGTAAATTCAAATATAATTCTTGTATTTGTATTTTGACTTTTGTTCTTTATTAATACACAAGAAAACATATTGCGATATTTATATATATATATATATATATATATATATATATATATATATATATATATATATATATATATATAATCTATATATATATCTAATTATACTTGATTCGATTTTTATAAATTCAGAATTATATTTTCACTTTAGTAAACCCAAATCAAACTGGTTCACTAAGAAAGGTATCATCTGAGTTATGAAAATATCTGGAATGATTCATTAGATCTGTCAAACTGACAATACTTCTCAAAGACAAATGGATTTCAGCCGTGATTCACCCCAGCACAAGGGAGGTGAAAATGTTTATGTAAAAAGTACGTGTTGTTTCGCTAACCCCAACTGTCTTCAAGATCCTCTCAACATTTAGTATATCGATTCATCAAGAGGATTCCCCAAGAGGAAAAACTTATCATTAAAATGCAGTATTTTAGCACAAGTTTATCTCACAGGAACCTGTAATGGCTGGGTTACAATTGTTAACATGATGGGCTTTTTTTGTTTTTATCAGATTTTCTTGAACAAACAAAATTCCCAACAGAAATGTCTCGGTTGGAACGGCGAAGGTTAGCTACACATTATTAAACAGGTTAATCGTATTAAAATGAAATTTAGGTGTAAAACTGAAAGACATTTTGAAACTTAAAAAAGTAGTCAAGGGAAATTCATGTCTTTACTCATCATCTGTGTGATGAAATGTAATATGCAATAGTCAGAGACTTTATTAGGAGGTTGTGAAAGGTGGAGTCTGGTTAGAATGTAAAAACACGTGTCCTGCTTAGATTACTTACATAACCTCTGAACTAAGAGATAGTGGACATATAAGAGGATTTGCTGAAATGTAGGCTAACTATAATAGTTATAATAGTACTAATAAGAGGGCTTTCGTGCTCTTACATTACTAATAATATAATACAATTCTACTAACAAAACCCTATTTCCAAACCAACATTTATAACTTTAAAATAGTGTATAATAAAGAAAACATGAAATAAATCAGAACTCAGAATTGGTGTCTCATCACGTACTCACTACATCACTGATGATCGAATGTAAGGAGGAAACATTGGAGTATAGAAATCTTGAGGTAGGAGAATATGGAGTACAGAAGTCTGGAGGTAGGAGACAATGGAGTATAGACGTCTGGAGGTAGGAGACGATGGAGTATAGAAGTCTGGAGTTAGGAGACGACGATGAAGTATAGAAGTCCTGAGGTAAGAGACGATGGAGTATAGAAGTCTGGAGATAGGAGACGATCTAGTATAGACATCTGGAGGTAGGAGACGATGGACTATAGAAGTCTGGAAGTAGGAGACGATGGACTATAGAAGTCTGGAGGTAGGAGACGATGGAGTATAGAAGTGTGGGGATAGGAGACGATGGAGTATAAAAGTTCTGTAGGTAGAAGACGATGGAGTACAGACGTCTGGAGGTTAGAGACGATGAAGTAAAGAAGTCTGGAGATAGTAGACGATGGAGTATAGAAGTCTGGAGGTAGGAGACGATGGAGTATAGAAGTCTGGAGGTAGGAGACGATAGAGTATAGACGTCTGGAGGTAGGAGACGATGGACTATAAAAGGCTGGAGGTAGGAGACGAATGGAGTATTGAAGTCTGGAGGTAAGAGACGATGGAGTATTGAAGTCTGGAGGTTAGAGACGATGGAGTACAGAACTCTGGAGGAAGGAGACGATGGAAAGTGTGAACTCCCGTTTTGCATTCTCACTAGTAATGCTTGACATAATTGTTTCAATGTAACTGTTTAAAAAATCTTCCAATTAACCAAAAGTTCAACCAAATACCAACCTCAGATCAACTTTAAGATCAGATTTTGTTATTGTAGTCCGAAGTAGAGGTGGCCTTTGACTGTATAGATGTCGATCCGTAAACTTGATAACTTCGTTACGAAACGTAGCCTCTTTGTACCTCCGTAGCTTGATATTTTGTGCTTTACAAGTGACAACCTGCTACGAACAGATCTTTCTATTTTCTCTTCTGCTCCGTTTTTATTGATGAGTGATTTTTATACTCCTCTCAAGGACATCTTTTACAAGAGCGCTATATCACACTTTAAATTATTTCTGTCAGCTCTCGAGCTCATTTAGTCACATCTACAGGTGGACTTATGCTGATGTGCTTATCTTAACACAGATTTCTGACTTCCATTGATGAAATTTTTAATATATTTACAAAACTTTATTTTGAATGCCACGGAAAATTTTATTCTCAAACTCTGCCAATAATCTGGTTTAATGACGAATGTACGGAAATCGTTCTTTTTATGCAATAAGCTTTAAAGACGTTAAATAGATGACTGACGGGTTAAAACCTTTATAATTATGTAGATTGTGTAATAAAGGCTCATTTTAACAGTGCATTTGTGCAATTTCAGGACATACCTTTCTTGTACAGTACAAAACCCAAGGATACGTGTTTGATATTTAGATCTATTTTCAGTATTTAGAGGATGGTAGCTCAATCAGCAACAATTTATTAACGTTGTTAGTGGACTCAAGTTTTGAAACTTGTTGTCCATTGCTGCTTATAGTTGTATACAATTTTTTTAATCAAGAAAAAATCCAACTAGGAGAATCTTAAATTAAGTAACTTATCATTTAGACGAAATTTAATCAGTTTCTCCTCCAATGAAGATTTCTGATCCTGGACTTGATAATGTATTTTACATGATAGAACTCATCCCTTCAGAAGACTATTTTTCGAAGATCAGAATTGTTTGAACCATCAACATAGCAGAACTTCCAACCCCTAGAACTTCACTGCAAAGGAGAGAACGATTGGATAAGAGCATTCGTCATCCAGGAGCCAGAAAACTGTCATCTCTAATTGTTATTTTGTAAAGGTAACCCTTATAGATTATATTTCGAATTTTAAAAATTCTCTTACTTAAAAATATTTATATTTATGAGACCTGTAAAAGTCAATCCTGGTTTAACACCCCATATATAAATTTTAAGATTAAATTGTAATGTAAAATTACTAGGAAATGTACATTTATTTTTTGTAAAGATCTTTCTTCAATATTAATATTATTCGTAACTTGTGATCATCAACTTCGTGTAAACCTATGGCACTTTAATTAATTTTGTTTCATAGCTAAAAGTAATACGGGATAATAATTTGTTAAGTTATAATAATTCAAATATTATATTTCTCCTTATATAATATAATATAATATACAGTGCGAACTAGATAAAATTAAAGAATATGAATATGTGTTTATTTGAAATGATTCAGGAAAACCTTGAAATATACTAATTTGTTTTCCAAACGTATATCTAAGTAAACAATTAATTGTAAACAATAAATGTGTTAATTGTAAACTTTATTAAAAACGTTATTCAATTATAATTAAATGGATAATTACCACATCTATAAACTTTAATAGCAAGTTTGTATAAACTGATTATTTTTATAAATAAGTAGGTAATTAGTAATAAAATAAATTTTAGCTATTTTTACTCATTCGACAAAAAGTATTTTTACAGAACGATAAAAAATAAAATAGTTAACTCTGAACCTCACCGCACATTAGTTTAATAGAAACAAACACACTAGTTTATAACACAGACTAGTTTCAGCGACGAAGTATACTTAGTAGTAGCCAAGCACATCGTCGCCGTGACTATTCTGTGTTATAAATTAGTGTGTTTGTTTTTATTAAACTAATGTGTGTTGAGATTCAGAGTTAACTATTTTATTTTGTATCGTTGTAAATAGTTCTCACTAGCTGAGCTCTAATTAACTAAATATTTTTTACAGTTAATTATTTTCAATTTGTATAGTATAAAACAAATTATATATTTATTATCATTATTAGTGTTTTAATTAAATTATAATCCATTTATAGGTCTTAATTACTATAAATAATATATAGCGTAATTCAACAACGTATTTTTAAATTAATTTTGAAACTAAACTTAAAATCTATAGTAATTTCGGTAAAAGTTGAATACACTATAAATTTAAATCGTGACAAAACTGATTTTGTAAATCCTATGTATCACGTTGGTAATCTATGAAATATGACGGTAAATAAATCTTCTAGTGTCTTAACTCTAATAAATTCGTTATTGATCGAACATGACTGTGAAAAAAAAAACACAAAATAACCGCCACACTGTGTCTTGCATAAAGTGAATTAATTAGGCGATGATACACAAAGTTTGGAATGTTTCATCTAAACTGAATCACCCGTTAGCATGTAGCGAGTCTTTTTTTTACAGCTTTATAAAGGTCAAATGTTATTAATATTAATAATGGTGCCCACTCTTGGTTTGGGAGTAGGACCGGGTAAAATGGCAGCGGGTGTTAGCTAATTGATTGTCTAAGATCTAATTTTCTCTTTAGGCTAAAAAATTATAGAATATCATTTACTACTTCTTAAGAAAATTTAAATCTTTTGGGACTCTTTTTAATAGACACAGGTTTAGAAATTGTTAAATCTGTTGATGATTTAAGGTGTGCATAGTTGAGTTCTTGACACAACGAAGTTTATTTTAATTCAAGGAATGATTGACAGAATGTTTTTAGAAATTAAATTTTTTAAATAAATACGTCCTATGATTATCAACTTACTACAAACTAGAACTTATGTTTAATTATTTTAAAGTGAAATAACTCATGATTATACTAACAAATAAGTCACTATGTAACTGAAAAATACTCATATCTTTTAAGTTTTGAGTACAGACTTATGAGTAGGTAGTTATACAATATTCCGTGTATACTTATCTATCGTGTATTGATTAAGAATTTTATAGTAAAGATATTTGCTCTTTTTGACTTATATAGACATATACAAAAGCTAATAAGCTATTTTCGCCAACTATGATATATATATATATATATATATATATATATATATATATATATATATATATATATATTATAACTTAACTTGCCAATACGTTGGGCGTCATATTATAACTTAACTTTGGTTATAATTTAAATTATTTTAAATGTTATTTAATTGCCTTACCTATTGAAGTCACCTTCAGGTTTATAAAAGAATTAACAATTTTATCAATTTTTAAACATCACTTGCATTTATTTTCCTTAATTAACTCTACAAATTATTCAAAAAAATTTATTAATATTGAGCAGTGACAGGCTCGATAACTTAACTAAATTACAGTATAAAAGGTGGACTTCTGAGGCTTTAGATTAAATTAGAATAAAAACAGTAGTAAAATTATATTCTTTCTCTCGGGGTCGCTCTTATGGGAACTTTGCTTTAAACTTGAAATGGTAAATAGAATTATATTTATAAATTTTGATGAATTTAAAATTTAGGTTAAACTAGAAGATAGATGTCTGTTGCTACACTTATAATTTAAATATACTTATAGTTCAGACGAGTCCCTGGAATCCTGGCTTGTTCACTTCTGTGCTAACACTTGACACAAACGACTTACTTTATATAAAAAAAACTTTTACTTCGCATTTACTAAAAATTTACTTATAAAATCTCTATTTAACTTAACAAAATTCTCCCTTTACGCTTTCATCCTTGTCCCCACCAACCTGCCTGCCTTGCTCCGAGACTCTCTTTCAACTCCCCTAGTTCTTAATTTCTAAACCTAACGGTACATGGTTAAAATTCCCCAGGCTATATCGGCCGCTGGAATTTCCACAAAACTTGGACCTTTGTCTATTTGCCGGACTCCCCTTATAAATTTCCTGGAAAGAATAATGACCTGCCTTGGGTACCTGCTTTACCAGCACCAGAAAACTATTTGTATTTCTTTGCTAAAATATTATAGATGATTTATTTCGCAACTAGCTTAATTCAATCTAAAGCCTCTTACTTTATGTTATAATATATATACAGTTTTTTTTGTTCATTGGCAAAGTAAATTTTTAATAATTCGAGCCTATAAGCGAATATTTGTGCGAGCGCGCGCGCGTGTGTGTATTTCGAGTATATTTTTCTGCTTTTCCTACTCTACTTAAATAGGAGTACTATTTAATGTTTGAAAATGGAGTCATTCTAAAACGCGCCAACAAAGGAAAGTACAGTATTGTAATAATAACTTGGAGCAACTGTGGTATAATGTTTAATTATAAATTAACTTACTAAGTTGTAGTAATTTCATCTGAAGATCATGGCTTTGCAATCAAAATGTACATCAGGACATAAGTAAAAGTTTTTGTGGTTTATGAGGTTTATTTATTTATAATTAAATATTGTAATGTTAGGTAAGGCATAAAAATGTACTCGAATATATGCAAATATTCCTATTAGAAGAGAAGATGAGTATATTCTCTCTCTCTCTCTCTCTCTCTCTCTCTCTCTCTCTCTCTCTCTATATATATATATATATATATATATATATATATATATATATATATATATTAAAACAACATAGGTTATTCAAATACAAGAATATTTATTATTTTATATCCAAAGCTTTTCGTAATATACAAAATAAGTTTTAAACTACTTCAAGTGTTTTCGTGAACCGTCATTAATAGCATTGTCAATTGCTAGTTATTCTGTTGAGGAACAAAAACACATATAAGGAAGTAGTGTTGTCTAAAATATATTCCCGTTATGAAATATTTATAGTAATAAATGTACAATAAACAAATATATGTCTGAATTGACGACATAAGTATTCATCGAGAATAACCAAACAAGTAGGCCTACATGAATCTTAATTTGACTTTGTATAAAATAAATTAGTGTTCTAATAAAAGATTAAAATTTTATTGCCTATTGTATAAATAACTTATTACAATATATTTATGAAGGAAATTTTCATTCATCGTTTATTAATATATTTAATTTTATAGGTTACTTATATCAATATTGTTCTTATTCTATAAAGTACCAACGAGAATATTTTTAAGGTAAGACCGATGTAATTTCAGTAGTTATAAATTAGCTACTAGTTAATATTAGAAATACATTAAACTCATCCAGTAAAACAATGCTAAGTACTTGACTCATGCTAAATCGAAGCAGCTAAATAATTATCGTGGACTTATATCTGATGATTATAGTTTCTCTTCTTCCTAGGCGAGTCTTAAATTTTTCTTTCCCAGGTGTGGCTTCCAGACTTCATCACCAGCTGGATGTTATTGGCTAGGTTTAATGGAGACCTCTGATGAGTTGTTGGCTCCGCAGAGTTATTGATGTTCCACTGATGAGCCAGTGTTAACATCGTTTTATGAGATTTAAAGTGGCCAAAATGATGCAACAGCCTTCAGAGATGATTATTTTTATTACGTCTTCTATTAATTCGAGCATATAGACACACTATAGTAGCTACATTATAAATTACAACTAACCTGGACGGAACTTTGAATACTTCTTCTACTGAGTGATTATGTCTTTAAAATCAACGCTTGGAAACATAGGTGAGTTGGACTGCAAGTTTGCCATTGTATTGAAATGGGGGAATTTTTATTTGGTTACAGTAATAATGTATGTTTATTTTAACATTTTTTTATCAGGCGTTGGTTTTTAATAATCACTATTAAATAAACCTTTTTGTCCAGGACTCATAATTGGTGTTCCAGACTTCTAATAAAAGTATTTGAAAAGATTCTAACTTTTAGAAAGCTGGTCTACAAAGAAAATAAGACGCAGAAAATAATATTTTAAATACAAAATGAATAATGCCTATATCTACTAAATATAAAAAGGCACCATGTTAAAATTCATGATAAATTGCAAGAATAAAATAGTGTGATTTCGAATTTTGTAGTCATTACTTTCGGTGAAACTTAATTAATCACTTAATCATTAGTTTATGACTATCCGAGTTTTACAAGTTTATAAAATTTACAGTTCGTATTGTCATAACAATATTGTAGCTGTAAAAACATATCATTTATTACGAGAATAAAATTACTTAGGTCTTTAAACCTGATGAATTATAAAAAAAATATCCAAATTAATTTTATTTAACTGTGAGGGTAATTAGCATATATTTTTAGGAATTCCTAAGGGCTTATTTAAAATTATCGCTTTAAAACAATTTTTATAATTACAAAATGTTTTGATCTTTTAAAATGTTACAAAAAATTATATTTATATTGCATTATTGTAAGAACTTTGCTTTTTTCCATAAAAGTATTACATTATTTTTTTATGTTTTTGAATTGCAGAAAGTAATTGAAAAAGAAAATATGTATATTGCTTTAATATTGAACAGTTTATGAAATGTTTCCTAATCAGCAACCGGCTTCAGGTATAGTCGTAGCATGGCGTTCATGTTTGGTCGCAAAGGCTTGAATCCAGTCTTTTCTGCAGCAAAGAGCCTAGTCATATCACTGACACCCTTGCTCACAACAATCCTGTCTAGGGTAGGAGAACCACACCCTAGGAGAATGAGCTTCAAGTTCTTCCCAAAATCCATGAATTATGCACACTGTGGAGATTGGCAAAGTTGAGATGGTGTTGATATATATAGAAATCATTTCTCTCTTCATACCCTTCTGAAGCACCTTGATACAGAGACCCGGCAATGAATAAGAGAAAACATGTATCCCCATGTGAGGAACTATTTCGCATCAGACCCGATAATAGCTTTTAGTGACTGAATGTTTTAGTAACTTAGTAGGCCTACGATATCTCAAGCCATATCTTCAGTATTATACCCAAGTTATTTCTAAAAAATATTAAACGTTTTTGTTGTGCAGTACGTTTATTTGTACGGTAAAAAACTATTTTGATAGCTTTAGACAACATTTTATATCCTACACTAAGGCAAAATACACCAGACAATCTGGTAATAGTAAATTTGTAATCTTGAAGTTACCAAAATTTTAAAAATTGAAATTTAATTATTGTGTAGTTTAACAAGCTTTAAAATAAACCATACTCGTCTACTAAGAGATTTGAAAAAGTGCATTGGAATTACGGATAGAACTCAGCCAGACACGATCCAGAGTGATGTGGATCGACTGGAGAAAATCATGATAAATATGGTTTATCCAGTATCTTGTTTGGAGAGGTTCTATATCCATTCTCGATGTGGAGCTACTAGAGTTTTTGATTTAAAACAGATTAAGACTCTACGAAAGTGAAATTAGCCAAAAGGGGTGTGATACTGTCACTGTCTGGGCGAATGGAAAATCCACATCTTGCCGGGACGGTAAGACTTGTTACCGATTCTACTTTAAACTTCCTTTCGTCGCTCAGTGTCACATCGCACCCCCACCCCACCACAGACCCGTTTCAATTCTGAATCAAACTATACAACATCGTATCGTTTCTCTTTTCCCTGACAAACGGATTTAAGACATGGAGGGACTTTTGTGTTTGCCTAAACTATGTGTATGTCTAATTACACATAACTGGTTGCTGCACAAGCTGAATCTTTGGCCGAAAGCTGAATCTTTGGCGATTTCGTGAGTATAACCTTTGAACAGGTTATTAACCTCTGAGTTAGAAGGTTATTGAAGTATAATATGATAACACAGATTAAACATGCAATACAATTATCGAATTTTCAGTTCCTTAAACAAACATTTCAAATTTTTCTAATATTATCCGGTCGGTCCATAGCATGAAAATCCTACCGTAGACCGAGCGTTGCACGAAAGAGCCACTGCAAAGCCTTAAATCAGCAAACACCCAACTAACTCATATTGACTAATCATGCTAGATAGATCGCTTATATAGGCTTATCGATAAAAAACAAACAATATAAATATTATTGTAAATGAGACAAAATATGACTTTCATACAAGGTCAAAATATTTACAAACTCACGCATCACTTGTGACACGTTTACATATTTTATCATTAATGACATTTAGAATAAATCTAGTAAATCGTGATCATACAAAACAAAAACAGCCTCAGTGACACGAGAAATAAACAAGGGTGCCATTTTTATGTCATTGACCTAAATAACTGAGAGACCATATGTCCTACCACACATGTCTACAGACAGATATGAATATATCAAGCCGTTAAAATAAACCAATGATTTGTCAGAGGAATAAAAGTAACAAGAAAAGAGTGTCTCAAATATGACAATCGGTTCATTTCAACTACCCCTAGTATATCCTACATTTGTGGGACGTCGGTCCAGGAAGACGGTACTCCGTATATGAGGATCAGTTATTTTGGTTGCATTGTGGTAGCGTGATAATTTCCTCACTCGTATCGTAATTGTATAGTACTGGGAGGGGCACTGCACAGCAATCTCAGTCATCATTTTAAAATAATTCCATTATTGCAGTTATAATTTAAGATAAGATTAGATTGAACATTAACAAAATGTTAATTTTATCAATTTATAAGTAAACTAAAAGCATTAACGTAACGATTGCGAGAGCGTATTACGCTGAATGTTCAAAGTGGATGTTGCATGGTGGAGTGACGTCTGTCATTACATCTCGACCACCCACTCTCCACCCACTAGTGTTTTATAATCGGCAATTAAACATTTGTAGTGCGCCACTCCGGCTCTGCGCATGACACGGTACTGTCATTCCGTAGTAACTACGACTTTTCAACTTTTTCTTTTCTATACGCCTCTACTCCTAACATCACGATGACGTTGTATCTTCAATAATAGCATAATATTGTCATTTATAAGATTAATCACGTTGAACTGTGATTTATAAATAAATGTTTCTGTACTGTATGGTGATGTTTCAGCACTAGAATATCACTCTCATTGCTCAATCAATAAGCAAATAATCATTACGTTACACGGCGCAAAGGTCCAAATAAACCTTTAGTGTACTCTATAACTCAAGAGGATCAATAAACAAACAAATTTTAAGTTACAGGGCAGAAACGTCTATACATCACGATATCTCCACTGTCTCTATAACTGCACGATCAATAAGCAAAAAAAATTTCCTTACTTAGCAGAAACGTCTAAACATCACGACATCTCTACTGTCTCTATAACTGCACGACCAATAATCAAACAAATGTTACGTTACAGGGCAGAAACGTCTATACATCACGATATCTCCACTGTCTCTATAACTGCACGATCAATAAGCAAACAAATTTTCCGCTACAGGGCAGAAACGTCTAAACATCACGATATCTCTACTGTCTCTATAACTGCACAATCAATAAGCAAACAAATTTTCCGTTACAGGGCGCAAAGGTCCAAATATCACGTTACCTCTACTGTCTCTATAACTGCACGATCAATAAGCAAACAAATTTTCCGCTACAGGGCAGAAACGTCGAAACATCACGTTACCTCTACTGTCTCTATAACTGCACGATCAATAAGCAAACAAATTTTCCGCTACAGGGCAGAAACGTCGAAACATCACGATATCTCAACTGTCTCTATAACTGCACGATCAATAAGCAAACAAATTTTCCGCTACAGGGCGCAAAGGTCCAAATATCACGTTACCTATACTGTCTCTATAACTGCACAATCAATAAGGAAACAAATTTTCCGTTACAGGGCGCAAAAGTCTAAAGATCACGTTACCTCTACTGTCTCTATAACTGCACGATCAATAAGCAAACAAATTTTCCGTTACAGGGCGCAAAGGTCTAAAGATCACGTTACCTCTACTGTCTCTATAACTGCACGATCAATAAGCAAACAAATTTTCCGCTACAGGGCAGAAACGTCTAAACATCACGATATCTCTACTGTATCTATAACTGCATAATCAATAAGCAAACAAATTTTCCGTTACACGGCGCATAAGTCCAAATATCACGTTACCTCTACTGTCTCTATAACTGCACAATCAATAAGGAAACAAATTTTCCGTTACAGGGCGCAAAGGTCTAAACATCACGATACCTCTACTGTCTCTATAACTGCACAATCAATAAGCAAATACATTTTCCGTTACAGGGCGCAAAGGTCTAAACATCACGATACCTCTACTGTCTCTATAACTGCACACTCAATAAGCAAACAAATTTTCCGTTACAGGGCGCAAAGGTCCAAATATCACGTTACCTCTACTGTCTCTATAACTGCACGATCAATAAGCAAACAAATTTTCCGCTACAGGGCGCAAAGGTCTAAACATCACGATACCTCTACTGTCTCTATAACTGCACAATCAATAAGCAAATACATTTTCCGCTACAGGGCAGAAACGTCTAAACATTACGATATCTCTACTCTCTCTATAACTGCACAATCAATAAGCAAACAAATTTTCCGTTACACGGCGCAAAGGTCCAAATATCACGTTACCTTTTCTGTCTCTACAACTGTACGATCAATAAGCAAATTAGTTTTGCGCAAACAAAATCATAAACATCACTCTAGTTTGCTAGATTGTAATAAGACCCTCAGATGATGATGACATGGTCATCGAAATGCACATACGGTTTTAATCTTGAGTTACTTGTATTACCTGTTATTTTTGTTTTATTGGGATTATTTCCAAAATTTTATTGTAATATATTGTACCAATCTGCTCTTGATATTGTATAGACTTTAACCTTTAAAATAATATTTTATTGGTGCATTAAACTTTTGCTACTTCTCTTTGGCCTACTATTCCTCAAGGTTATCCATGTAAATAGTAGGATATATTCAGTAAAATATTTTAGCATACAAAACATATTCAGAAAATTGTTAAATTATTTGACGCCACCAATATTCTTATAAAAGGTTTTAAAAAAATATGGATCAGGTAAAATTCAACTATTTATTTTCTCACAATTTTAACAATTAGAAAAGTAATGAAACAACAATTTATTAAATTGAAATAATTTAATTAACAAACGTTTTACTTATAAACATTTATTCACAGTTATAAATTTTACTCACAACTCTGACCTCAATAGCACATTAGACATAATCACAAAATTAGGTTAGGATGTGTTGGGAGGATTAAATCTGAATTATTAAAGCAGATTTTCATGAAATAAAAGTTTAATTTAATAAGGCTTATGTTTGCCAATTTTAATATAAAAAGTTAATGTTGTGTAAATTAGCATCATAGTCCTTTAATTTTTTTTCACTCTGTTCTTCTACCGAAGGATAAAATAAGGTGTGACATTCTACCTGAAGAGGAATGTTCTGAATGTTTTCAGGAGATGAGCAAATGTTAAATAAATATACACCAAATACTAGCAATGTTCTTAATCAAATCATTATTTCTGTCAAAGCAAAGCTCACATAACCACCTGTAATCGGAATGACGTCATACAGAAAACATCTTCACTGGGAAATTTTAGCGAGAATCAATCCCATTTTTGAATGATGCCCAGATTTTATATTCTGATATTTCTTCGCTTAAGGGTTTTTGCTATTCCGTACTGGGAACGCATTTATATAATTTACTTACATTTTCCAGGAATTTACATAAGAGTTATATTACTTTACATTTGTATTTAAGAGTGACGTCATTTTACCCATTGTACTCCACTCTAGTGATTACTTTTTTTAAAATTCCTTCTATTAGCTCATACTCTTCTGATATACTGATCTTGTACAAGTTTTCAATCGTTAATAAAATACGTTTCTATTCATCCAGTCAAGTTCAAATACATTTTTTTAACCTATTGTGGATGACAATTGATATGAATACAGTTATATCAAATATTTATTCAATAACTAAAATATAAAACTGGGGGATATAGATCGGATTCGAACTGAGTGTCTTCATGTTCGAAGTCTGGCGCTAAGGAACTTAACCAACTTTCCCATAGCTAGAAATGTGTTTCTCAAAGATGTATATGAATTTTTTTTTTTAATGCCATCTGGTTGTCGTTGAAACCACTATTGTAGGCCTATAACCTTAAATTGTTGCCATAGTTACTACACAATATGGTAAATAATGTTCTAGGATTAAAAATGAATGAAAAGAATAAAATAAACAGCCAAACTGATTTAATAGTATCGAACCTTGCTTCACAAGGACAATGCAAAAGGAAAGCGAAAAAAAACTACAACACAAAGCAAGCGACAAAAAACGTATAAATAGTAACAAACAAAAATAATAGTCCAACACCATACAAAGAACGGAAAATGGAAAATTGCAAGGAAATTCGTTTTCTATTTTCCATTTAATATTGTCATTCTGACTTATGTATACTTATTTTTATGAATTGCAATTATATGGATTTCGGAGATATACTTGTAGGCCTTCTAAAATCTTTCTTGTGCAGCAAAAATCCATGAGTCGTAGGAAAACTTTAAATTCCCTTATTTTCGTACACTCTTCCTCATGAGGTTTTATTCTTCTTGTAAAAACCTCTATAATTACTTAAATTCTGCTAAATATTTAAAGTCATTCATTTAAATTTAAGCATTGTAATATACGTATACAATATTTATTTTACAGAATTTCCTTCTATTTGTTATACTATTAGCAGTTTATAATTTTGATATTTATTACTTTTTGTTTCTCCTCTTCCTAATTGAAATATTTTCTGTATTTAGTAACTATTATTTTGTTATTTAACAAATACATCTTAATTTTATATGTTTTCTTAAAATTTATTTAATTTGTATTCAAATTATACCTAAAATTAATTGTTCATCTTTACTTTATAACATTATATTCTTCATTATAAAAGATTTTAAATACCTATATAAAATTTCATACATTTTTTTTATGACTTTCATTTTTCAGTTATTTTTTCATATTTTCTTTTATGACTTTCAAACAATAAATTTTCCAACAACATTATAATTAACAAAATTAATTTCACACAGTTATAATTACTACATGTAAATTTTGAATTCTTAAACTTTTAATTCACATTCTCTTAAACTGAATTTTTAATAAACATAAAACAATAAAAAAATGGATTGTTTCTTCGTTATTTACCTGGTTTATACAGCTGAAAGTCTGTATCCAAAAAGATGCAGTATATATACGTTTTTACTTGCGTTAAATGCATAGTATATAAATGATGGGATTAAATTTTTTTAATACAATGATTATTTCAAAGCTAATTTATCTCTTAATGTTTTACCGGAACGAGTATTCATGAACTTGTTGGAGAGGATGACTCCTCAATGGAGCTGCATTGCCCTTGGGGGTGTTGCAATTCCAATCCTCAATCAAACCTACATATATGAATACACCGCAACCATACCATTGCTGTATTTATAATAGGTAATGGCCTACATATATATTTTTAGATGTACAATATTTTGAAGTAAATCTATCTTACTGCTTATAGAGGTAACGATAATAGGAAATCATTTAAATTAAATTCTTGGTTTTCTGTTCAATAGAATGAGTTAATTGTTTGCGTTAAAAAAAATACTAAAATATGTTTTTCACTACTAAAAAGGTTTTGTTCAATTCAGATCTATTTTCCAATAATGTTTTATTAAGAAAAGCTGAATGAAAATATTACTATAGAAAACTTATGAAACAGTAACTGAAAACTGGATTTGTTTTACAATAGGTGAAACAAAAGTAAAACACAAAATAGTTAACTAAAAAACTCACAAAAAATTAGTTTTTTATAAACAAACACACTAGTTTACAACAGACTCGTTTCGGCGACGATTTCGCCTTCTTCAGTGCTTGGCTGCAACTAACATATAGTCAAGTTATCTTACAACAGACAAGATAAAACGTAAACAGTCTCAAATATCACATTTTAAGCTGAACATTCCTGATTTCTCACAGTTATCTGTGAAGTCCTTCGTATTTTCCAAGCATTCTACCCAAACTTCATCCTGAAGCCGCCGACACTCGAAGTCTTCCATACTTCATGAGGCACTTCTAATGCATGTGCGATGCATTACATATCGGCCAAACCCGTAGGAGTATTAAAACAAGAAGCAGGGAGCATATTGCTCATTTTAAAAACAACAAGCTGAAATACTCAGATGGTCTAACCATCCTATAATGTTGAAGCAAGTCACGAGGTGCAATACTATGGATGCTTAGGAGACATGGTTTATCAACAAATTTCAAGATGTCTCAATAAACAATGAGTCGGGACAGGTCCAGAGTTTCTCCCTTCTGTATCCAAATTCTGTGTTGTTCCGCTAAGCATGTGATCGATAACTGTTTTCTGTTACAGATCTAATAACGGTTAAATTAGTTGCTACTTCTACCTTGTTAAAAATGTTAAATAATGTGTAAGTGTTGTTGTTTGTTTATTTATCTTGACGCTGTTTTTAGTTAAAATTGTGCATAAACCTATTTTTGATAAGTTAATTGTTTATAGTTTATATAATAAAACATTGTTATTTTTTTAAAGTGTTTAAGCTCTGTTTAAGGTTTGTTTGTTGATGATGGTGCGAGATAAGCGATGAAAAGAAAAAAAACATAATAATAATAAAAACAATAACTTAAAATATATAACTCTCCGAAGTAAGGAGTTTTGTGCTCCGTAGTTAGATTAATGTTATTGCTTGACTTTTTATGTTTTATCTTGTTTGTTAGTCGGTTGTGATATCTAGTGTGTTTGTTTATTAAAAACTAATTTTTGTGAGATTTTGAGTTAACTATTTTGTGTTTTACCGGTGTGAATAGTTCTCACTAGCTAAGCTCTAATTAAGTAGGAGAAAGTGTAAGATGTTAAAATTTCTTAAGCATATGCCAGAGACAACTTCTGTTTAACCCAACAAATAATAAAATTCACTTTTGTATATCAATGAGTTGTTATAAACTTCTTTGTAGTAAAATAATTAGCCATTAGCAGCACTACCACTGTGTGGGGTTTGGTTAGATTGTTGAGATGTAAATATAAAGGAGGCGAGGCGCCGCGTATAAAATCACGAAGGCCTACTAGATAATAAAACTGTGACACTCTGCCAAAGTAGAACAGTTTACGTGGCCATTGTTTTATTCCCCCACTGGACACATGTGGCTGGTAGCTTTCTATGCCTTCTTCCTAATAACCATTAAGCATTGGTATTGGACTTTGAAATATCACCCAGCCTTGTGCAATCACACTTTGATATCAAGTTTATACAATAGCAATCACTTTATAATTGGCGATGTTGTACCTTGAGTTATTAAGAATTGCATAGACAGACCTTGCGGAAATAGTGTGGGTGGTCAAGGAGTGCTGTTGGAATACACAGCATTAAAGTCCTCTTGAAGCGATCTAGCTTTAGTAGTATGGAGATATGGTGGTTTGTAACAGTCTGCAATGTCAGGATTTATAATTTTATAATTAAAACTTTACATAAAAGGTACCAAAACTTTATCAGATTTTAGATCCTGAACTTTTATTAAATCTGAAATCTTCCTGGTATTTTTTTTTAAAAGTACCATTAGACGTTTTCAATTCCGTGCTCCTAATGCTAATATATATATATATATATATATATATATATATATATATATATATATATATGTGTGTGTGTGTGTGTGTGTGTGTGTGTGTGTGTGTGTGTGTGTGTGTGTGTGTGTGTGTGTTTGTGTGTGTGTGTGTGTGTGTGTGTGTGTGTGTGTTTATATATATATATATATATATATATATATATATAAAATATTTGATAGTTAATAAAATACCTTTTACTCGTCAAGTTCAAATACATTTCAAACTTGTAGGGGATGTTACTTGAGGTTAATAAAGTTTTTTTCAAATATTAGTTCATTATTTAAATTACAATGAATCAATTTTAGTTTTTTATATGAGACAAACTTTTCACAAAAGGAGCAAGGTATGCAATATAGTTATTCTGTCCCATTTGGCTTAAAATAAGTGATAACGTATGATTTCATAAACACTGCTGATTTTATGTTATAGGTTATGTGGTAGATCAGCTGTTTTACGCAAAGGTTATGTTCCTTTATTTATATTATTTCAATTATTTTATAAAAAGCAACAAAAATAAAATTTTCTTTGTTAATTAAAGTAGAAGTTAACAAATTTTTGTTTATATTATTTGTTCATTAGTAAGAAGCCACTAGTAAGGTGTTAGTAGATTTGTGAGATGCCACTAGTAAGTTGTTAGTAGATTTGTAAGATGCCACTAGTAAGGTGTTAGTAGATTAGTGAGATGCCACTAGTAAGTTGTTAGTAGATTTGTAAGATGCCACTAGTAAGTTGTTAGTAGATTTGTGAGATGCCACTAGTAAGTTGTTAGTAGATTTGTAAGATGCCACTTGTAAGTTGTTAGTAGATTAGTAAGATGCCAAAAATAAGTTGTTAGTAGATTAGTAAGACGCCACTAGTAAGTTTTTAGTAGATTTGTAAGATGCCACTAGTAAGTTGTTAGTAGATTAGTAAGATGCCACTAGTAAGTTGTTAGTAGATTAGTAAGATGCCACTAGTAAGTTGTTAGTAGATTAGTGAGATGCCACTAGTAAGATGTTAGTAGATTAGTGAGATGCCACTAGTAAGATGTTAGTAGATTAGTAAGATGCCACTAGTAAGATGTTAGTAGATTAGTAAGATGCCACTAGTAAGTTGTTAGTAGATTAGCAAGATGTTCGCTAGTTGCACTAATAATGTTAATGCCATCCTACAGGATAATATAATGTCGTATTCGAATGTTTTAATGTGAGTAAAACGAACGTATGGCATCTGAGATGTCTAAGAAGAATCTATGGGGTATACTCGTATGATCTGAGAACGGTTTTAGTGAGTCGTGAGACATTCATCTGAAACCACGGTTCCTGTAACGTCACTACAGGACAACTCAAGAGATTTAATTTGTTATAATATCTCAATGGAAGATGATGTTAAGCTCAATGAGAAATCTATTGAGCGTTATTTGAGTAAGAATCTCAAGAGGACACGGTTGGTTTTTTTGTAGGATTAGCCAAAAATCAAAACCAAAACGAAAAACACAATAATGTAAATTAACAAAAAAAAACCTTTAATTACTGAAATTGAAGAAATTATGTAATGAATTAATTGGAAGTAAATTTTGCAATATTAATTACGACAAGTTACCAATCCTGAAGAAACAAGCTGGAGTTATGTAAAGGAACAGATATTTCTTTGGTGTTCGTAAAATGTTAACCCTAATGGCTTCTATCGATCATCAATGTGTTATGGCTGACGATTTAATTTAGTAATGATTAAGTTCAGAACTAATATTTAAATATAAATAAGTTTTCTCCATGGTTCTAAAACTAAAGTGATTCAGAAATATTTCGTTAACTCGCTATTCAACTCTTAATATTCCTCTACTAATTGTTGCCATTCTCAAAAGATCAATTCTCTAATTTTTAGTTCTACGCTTTGATTATAAAATTGTGCTTACTTTAAATGGCAAAGGAGAGGAATTCTAAGTTTGGGAAAATTTGCTTTGATTTATCTTATGCAGAACAAATTGAGATTACAATTCACAATTTTTTCAAAATATTCTGTTTTTAATATATTTGCATGACTTACAAAACTCATTAGAAATTAAGATAATTTTGGTTTACAATTTATATCAATATTTTGTTTAAGAAATTTTTATGATCTTTTTCAGTTGTCAAGTCAGTAATGAAATAAATTTTATTTGAAATCTAAATTTGTTGTATATTTTTAACTCTTTTATAAAGGCGTTGTTCCTATTGTAACAAGTCGTACTTGTGTGATAGGTTATATTTTCTGTAATGTTCACAAATTGTTAAGCAAATCACTTTAGAAGTTAATACATTCTTATATGTATTAGAGCAACTATTTTTAAATTCCTTCTATTAGCTCACACTCTCCTGATACTAATCTTGTACAAATTTTCAATCGTTAATAAAATAAGTTTTATTCATCCAATCATGTTTAAATAAGTTTTTTAACCTATAGTGGACGACAATTGATGATACAGTGTTTTTCAAATATTTATTCAAAAAATATTTTTTATTTATCTAATCAAGTTCATAAATAGTTTTGTAACTTATAGTGGATGACAATTGATGACAATACAGATTTTTTTTACAAATATTTATTAAATTATAAAATTTGAGACGTCCAGCCGGATTCGAATTGAGAATCTTCATGATCGAAGCGCGCCTTGGCACTGCGCCAACTTTCCAATGCCTAGAAATATGTTTCTCAAATATGTATATGAATTTATTCCCCCCTATCTGGTTGTCGTCGATACCTCCATTGTACAATCTTACACTGTTGCCTTGGTTACCACACATTATCATAAATAGTGCTCTATGGTAACTAAAATAAACATTTTCTGTGTTTACCTTTGTAGGAATTTACTTAAATTTTTTTTTATAATACTTGTTTCTGATGTATATGCATATGTTCAATATTCTCTCATGTAACCATTCTATAAGACCATGTGTGTCTATTAAGCAGTGATATCCTGTTTACAAAACTGTACCAATTTTTAATTTTTGTCGCAATTAGAGTGCATCTAAATTATGTCACTGTGGAGCTACGAAAGTTGCTGATAACGTTCCTTAGATAGACCTTTGCGAGATTATCAAATTGTTAAAACTCTTTTGAACTGACTTTGCTAATATTTTGTGATAACGCAGCGTCAAGGGTGATATATTATTTAAATAATACAGATAATTTGAATAAGTTCATGCTGGTTATCTCCGTCAACTGCGTCTTAGGGAGAAGACAAACAAAGATATTAGTTTTGTAATAAGCTACGCCGTGTCGTCAATTCTTCCACAATCTCTTTTGACCTCTAGCGATAATACAGTGATTGAAAACCTTTGAACCGCTGTTATACGTTTACTCTTACGACAGATTAGGTTATTTATATTTCCTTTGAAATTAAAATGCCATCAGTATTTAGTCATCTACTTGGTAACAGGGCAATAGTTTAAAGATAAAGATAGCGTCGGTTGAATAATTTGGACTAAATAACACACATCGTAGCTTGGTTTAGTGGCTCACTTTATCGCAGGCAAGTATTGTTTGGGAAAAAGTTAGGTTATTAATAACTATATGCTATTCACACGTGATACTGCGCGCTCGTGCGCACGTGTATGAAATATTTCAGCATCGGTTGCATGTGAAGAACAAAAAGTACCTGCTAACTGACTAATTATTATAATTCACGGATACATATTAAGCAGACCATGAAGTGCACGGGTTGAGCATGACGTCATGGTTCACGATGTACACAGTAGACACAGAACCAGTTTATTTCTTCTGTACTAGGTGAACGATTAATATTTTTAATTTAATAAACTTTTCTTGATATATTTATGCTAGAAGTCAAACCAGAACTTACGTACAGAACATGAGAGTTAAACATGTTTATATAGAAGATGACTATACTCGCTTAAGTACTCTTATATTCACTTTTTCTTTGGATCGGTTTGACGGATATTTAGTTGTGTTTGAATTTGGTTTGGTTGCAGATAAACAAGAATTGAGCGTTGTAGTTGATGACCTTTTACACGATTTTGTATAGGGTAAATGCAGTGCTGAATAAGATATAATGTAATAATATTACTGCAAATCGATCCATTTGTGTTTTATAAAACAAATAGAACTGTAATTGAATTCCAACAGCTGACCTCAGCTAACGAAGGATCTCTCACCACCACTTGGTTCGACCAGCATCGAAGCCGACAGTTTGGTTTTTGATAACGCTGAGGTCAAAATTATATCAGCTTATAAATAAAGAATACCCTCCAAACTACTCCGAACTGGACTCCCGGGTCCAGTTCGTTTAGGACGAAACTTGAGCACAAAGCAGCCGTTCTAGCATACCTTTTCCATGTATCCTTCAATCTTCTATTTTAGTTCTACAGACCTCACATATACTCCTAATATAAGATCTTGACAAGAGATATCCTTGACTTTACGATCACATATAGATTCTACTTGACGTCTCTATCCTTGTCGAGGTCGTCAGTGAGGTATCCTCTCTGCTCAAGGTTCCTCTATCCTCAACAAAACTTCTGGCATCAGTTTTAAACTCCCTCTTCTAGTCCATTAAAAATACAGCTACATCCTTCTGAAAACCAATACCTAATGTATCAATGATCACAACGACCACTCCTGCGTGTTCTACTTCTATCTAGTGGCCACTTTGCATCAAGAAATCTCCTCAAAGCTTAAAATAATTTTACTTTGAATCACTGAGATGGATCTCTTAATACTCCAGGTTTCTTCCAATAATAAAATCCTTCAAAAGAAGCCTCCATATCGGAATTAATCCGCTCTCTTTCCCCTAAGCTTTGGGGCATCGCCCAGAAAGCTCAGAAGCTCGGAATATCTGTACATCCGGTATCTTAGCGATTTCAATGTATCTTCCCCTCCTCAACCTCGTTCTAAAGTCCTATTGGATAACTTATAACCTCTCAAATGTCCCTTCTTCGCGGTTTCTTACACCTTCATGAATAGAAATAAGAATTAAGCTATTCTGTAATCTAATATACTTTACTTTGTAATAATTCTTCTTTGTAATTACCAAATTGAAGTTAGTTTTTAGTTAACACTGTTAGCTTTTAAGTCAGACAGTTTCAAATGTATTTGCGGTAAAAGTTTTAAAAATTCAGTCTAACAGTCCCTAAAGTATACATAAAGGCAGCCACCCAGCACTTCACCCTCTACTGTGTCTCATCCAATAAATGTCGTCCACAATGGGATCCTCCCTTTTTGATACCAGTGTAAGTAGCGAAAACCCTAATACAGTATTCTACCTACAGCCGGTGTTGAAAAAGACATACTTGCGTAAACCAAAGGGGCCAAGCAAACCACAGAGTTACTCCTTCACTGACTGACTATTTTATAAGAAAGCCAGAAACTAGGTGAGGACTTTAGTTAGGTAAAAGATCATGGACCTGCTCTGGTCTAAAAAAAAACACAACATAAATTTAAATGTGGAAATAAATGAAATTAAGAATGAAAATAAATTAAAAATTAGGAATTTGTATACTATTAAGGTTGCCCTCGTATATGGCTATTAACTAATGCAGAAAGATGGAGACAGTGGTTGACCTGCTTCTTGGTGTGTTTGTAACATGCATACCTGCTTATCGATCAAAGTGGTATTGTAGTTCAGATATTACACGTTAGAATGTCAAATATTTTAGTTCAGATTTAATTACCAAATGCATAGCTCTTTAAAGGTTAGGGATGACCTATGGCGTGAAATTTTCGCATAAATATTGATCAAACAAACTATATGAAGTTTTAATTGGTACGTAATACTGGCGTTTAATTGTATTACTAGAAAGAGAGTGAAACGGTAGGTTTGGGAGGGGGCAGTTACCTCGGGCCGCTGAACTGTGCAGACTTAGTCTTCAGACTCTTGGTACAGTTCATGCCACGTAACAGGGCAACTCATTGTCTACCACTAACAGAAGCAATATAGTCTGGGCACTCGAGCAGTAACTTCAGACCAGTTAATCAGCATTAGTAAGGACTGCAGCGTTTATCAAGTTTAGTTAGCTTTAGGGGGAAGTACAATGGGGGACAACTCGGACTATCGCTGCCCCACTTGCCAAGTTATATGGTGCGCAGCATACGTCCAGTCCAGTCGGTCAGCATTACTGAGGACAACGACGACTTTCAAGATGAGTCAGCTGTGATCATAGATCATAAGTGACCATAGATGAACAACTCGGACTAGGTTTATCTACACACAAAGCTATGTGACGTGCATTATAAGTCCAATCCCGTGAGCGTTACTTAGGATGACAACAACTTTCAATTAGACCTGACTGTACAAGTTACCATAGGGGAACAACTCGGACTAGGTTTTCCTTCACACAAAGCTATGTGACGTGCATTATAAGTCCAATCCCGTGAGCGTTACTTAGGATGACAACAACTTTCAATTAGATCTGACTGTACAAGTTACCATAGGGGAACAACTAGGACTAGGTTTCCCTACACACAAAGCTATGTGACGTGCATTATAAGTCCAATCCCGTGAGCGTTACTTAGGATGACAACAACTTTCAATTAGATCTGACTGTACAAGTTACCATAGGGGAACAACTCGGACTAGGTTTTCCTTCACACAAAGCTATGTGACGTGCATTATAAGTCCAATCCCGTGAGCGTTACTTAGGATGACAACAACTTTCAATTAGACCTGACTGTACAAGTTACCATAGGGGAACAACTCGGACTAGGTTTTCCTTCACACAAAGCTATGTGACGTGCATTATAAGTCCAATCCCGTGAGCGTTACTTAGGATGACAACAACTTTCAATTAGACCTGACTGTACAAGTTACCATAGGGGAACAACTCGGACTAGGTTTTCCTTCACACAAAGCTATGTGACGTGCATTATAAGTCCAATCCCGTGAGCGTTACTTAGGATGACAACAACTTTCAATTAGATCTGACTGTACAAGTTACCATAGGGGAACAACTCGGACTAGGTTTTCCTTCACACAAAGCTATGTGACGTGCATTATAAGTCCAATCCCGTGAGCGTTACTTAGGATGACAACAACTTTCAATTAGATCTGACTGTACAAGTTACCATAGGGGAACAACTCGGACTAGGTTTCCCTACACACAAAGCTATGTGACGTGCATTATAAGTCCAATCCCGTGAGCGTTACTTAGGATGACAACAACTTTCAATTAGATCTGACTGTACAAGTTACCATAGGGGAACAACTCGGACTAGGTTTTCCTTCACCAAAGCTATGTGACGTGCATTATAAGTCCAATCCCGTGAGCGTTACTTAGGATGACAACAACTTTCAATTAGATCTGACTGTACAAGTTACCATAGGGGAACAACTCGGACTAGGTTTCCCTACACACAAAGCTATGTGACGTGCATTATAAGTCCAATCCCGTGAGCGTTACTTAGGATGACAACAACTTTCAATTAGATCTGACTGTACAAGTGACCATAGGGGAACAACTCGGACTAGGTTTTCCTTCACCAAAGCTATGTGACGTGCATTATAAGTCCAATCCCGTGAGCGTTACTTAGGATGACAACAACTTTCAATTAGATCTGACTGTACAAGTTACCATAGGGGAACAACTCGGACTAGGTTTTCCTTATAAAGCTATGTGACGCGCGCTCTAAGTCCAGTCTAGTCAGCGTTACTTAGGATGACAACAACTTTCAATTAGATCTGACTGTATAAGTTACCATAGGGGAACAACTCGGACTAGGTTTCCTTACACACAAAGCTATGTGACGTGCATTATAAGTCCAATCCCGTGAGCGTTACTTAGGATGACAACAACTTTCAATTAGATCTGACTGTACAAGTGACCATAGGGGAACAACTCGAACTAGGTTTCCCTACACACAAAGCTATGTGACGTGCATTATAAGTCCAATCCCGTGAGCGTTACTTAGGATGACAACAACTTTCAATTAGATCTGACTGTACAAGTTACCATAGGGGAACAACTCGGACTAGGTTTCCCTACACACAAAGCTATGTGACGTGCATTATAAGTCCAATCCCGTGAACGTTACTTAGGATGACAACAACTTTCAATTAGATCTGACTGTACAAGTGACCATAGATGAACAACTCGGACTAGGTTTCCCTACACACAAAGCTATGTGACGTGCATTATAAGTCCAATCCCGTGAGCGTTACTTAGGATGACAACAACTTTCAATTAGATCTGACTGTACAAGTGACCATAGATGAACAACTCGGACTAGGTTTCCCTACACACAAAGCTATGTGACGTGCATTATAAGTCCAATCCCGTGAGCGTTACTTAGGATGACAACAACTTTCAATTAGATCTGACTGTACAAGTTACCATAGGGGAACAACTCGGACTAGGTTTCCCTACACACAAAGCTATGTGACGTGCATTATAAGTCCAATCCCGTGAACGTTACTTAGGATGACAACAACTTTCAATTAGATCTGACTGTACAAGTGACCATAGATGAACAACTCGGACTAGGTTTCCCTACACACAAAGCTATGTGACGTGCATTATAAGTCCAATCCCGTGAGCGTTACTTAGGATGACAACAACTTTCAATTAGATCTGACTGTACAAGTTACCATAGGGGAACAACTCGGACTAGGTTTCCCTACACACAAAGCTATGTGACGTGCATTATAAGTCCAATCCCGTGAACGTTACTTAGGATGACAACAACTTTCAATTAGATCTGACTGTACAAGTGACCATAGATGAACAACTCGGACTAGGTTTCCCTACACACAAAGCTATGTGACGTGCATTATAAGTCCAATCCCGTGAGCGTTACTTAGGATGACAACAACTTTCAATTAGATCTGACTGTACAAGTTACCATAGGGGAACAACTCGGACTAGGTTTCCCTACACACAAAGCTATGTGACGTGCATTATAAGTCCAATCCCGTGAGCGTTACTTAGGATGACAACAACTTTCAATTAGATCTGACTGTACAAGTTACCATAGGGGAACAACTCGGACTAGGTTTCCCTACACACAAAGCTATGTGACGTGCATTATAAGTCCAATCCCGTGAGCGTTACTTAGGATGACAACAACTTTCAATTAGATCTGACTGTACAAGTTACCATAGGGGAACAACTCGGACTAGGTTTCCCTACACACAAAGCTATGTGACGTGCATTATAAGTCCAATCCCGTGAACGTTACTTAGGATGACAACAACTTTCAATTAGATCTGACTGTACAAGTGACCATAGATGAACAACTAGGACTAGGTTTCCCTACACACAAAGCTATGTGACGTGCATTATAAGTCCAATCCCGTGAGCGTTACTTAGGATGACAACAACTTTCAATTAGATCTGACTGTACAAGTTACCATAGGGGAACAACTCGGACTAGGTTTTCCTTCACCAAAGCTATGTGACGCGCGCTCTAAGTCCAGTCTAGTCAGCGTTACTGAGGACAACAACAACTTTCAAACTGAGTTGGCTGTATAAGTGACCACAAGGGAACACCTCGGACTACGTATCCCAACACACCCAGCTATGTGAGGCTCACTCTAAGTCCAGTCCACTCAGCGTTACTGAGGACAACAACAACTTTCAAACTGAGTTGGCTGTATAAGTGACCACAAGGGAACACCTCGGACTACGTATCCCAACACACCCAGCTGTGTGAGGCTCACTCTAAGTCCAGTCCACTCAGTGTTACTGAGGACGACAACGACTTTCAAACTGAGTTGGCTGTATAAGTGACCACAAGGGAACACCTCGGACTACGTATCCCAACACACCCAGCTATGTGAGGCTCACTCTAAGTCCAGTCCACTCAGTGTTACTGAGGACAACAACAACTTTCAAACTGAGTTGGCTGTATAAGTGACCACAAGGGAACACCTCGGACTACGTATCCCAACACACCCAGCTATGTGAGGCTCACTCTAAGTCCAGTCCACTCAGTGTTACTGAGGACAACAACAACTTTCAAACTGAGTTGGCTGTATAAGTGACCACAAGGGAACACCTCGGACTACGTATCCCAACACACCCAGCTATGTGAGGCTCACTCTAAGTCCAGTCCACTCAGTGTTACTGAGGACAACTTTCAAACTGAGTTGACTGTACAAGTGACCATAAGGGAACAACTCGGACTACGTATCCCAACACACCCAGCTGTGTGAGGCTCACTCTAAGTCCAGTCCACTCAGTGTTACTGAGGACGACAACGACTTTCAAACTGAGTTGGCTGTATAAGTGACCACAAGGGAACACCTCGGACTACGTATCCCAACACACCCAGCTATGTGAGGCTCACTCTAAGTCCAGTCCACTCAGTGTTACTGAGGACAACTTTCAAACTGAGTTGACTGTACAAGTAACCATAAGGGAACAACTCGGACTACGTATCCCACCACACCCAGCTATGTGACGCGCACTATACCATCAGATTATGACACCATGCCCCTCGTGTCCTGGATGACTTACTCATCCCACTTTTGTAGTCACGAATTTGATATTGGTTGCGTAAGTACAGAGGTCTCGTTACGTTGGATACATTCATTTTTTTTCTGTTTCAGCGAGTAAATTTAAGTCTGTTCAGGTGCAGAGTAAGTTGGAACAGAACTATCTCTTCTACCTCTCCCGTTTATTTGTAGGATTCCCGATCTGTATTAAAATGTACTGGTAGTAGTGCAAATACTTATATTTGCGAACATTATTTAAAATTTGTGTTTTAATGAACTCTTGCAATATATATATATATATATATATATATATATATATATTGTGATTTGAGAGGAAAGCTTTTACAACGTTGAATAGCACTTATTCACTTTAAGATGGAGAAAGCAAAGTGCTCTGATAAAACTATTTTAAACTTGTAAATATCTTGTACCTGGGCAATATAGACATTCCTCTAAACATTAGTAAGTTTCTTTACCAGTTGTAAAATAACCTTAAAATAGTTTTTCACGTAAACAATGGTGAGCTGTAAAAAGGCTACAATAGTAGTTGAGTTCTTGACATTAGAAAATGACAAAAGTTCAAGAAAGAAGCGCCTGAGATTGCTGTAAGAAAGTAATACAATTATTTCGTGTAGTAAAAGAAGTATATTATCATAATTACAACGCAATATTTGCGCTTACTAAGGGAATGTAAAAGCTGAAATATTATCAAACTTTTAAATCAAATATTTGTTTTTAAATTGCATTTGAACATACATAGTTGGTTTATTTCACGCAATGTATATTTAATTTAAACACTTTGCCAAACGTTATGGTCGGCATTTCAAACGAAGCAAGTGCTTATTATTAATTCAAAGCTCAGCCGTCATGTTATGGGCAGAGTGAACTGTACATTGATCCACTGTATTTCCCGCTTTTATTTTCCTTTCTTCATAAATAACTCAGTTTTTGTATTTAAATAACGTGCTGAGGGATGACAGATTGGTACATTATGTGTATCTCATACAATTTTTAGATTTTTAGTTGTTGTTTGTGTTGATCATTGATCATGAGAGAGTGAGAGAAAGAGAGAGAGAGAGAGTGAGAGAGAGAGAGAGTGAGAGAAAGAGAGAGAGAGAGAGATTGAGAGAGAGCGAGAGTGAGAGAAAGAGAGAGAGAGAGATTGAGAGAGAGCGAGAGTGAGAGAAAGAGAGAGAGAGAGATTGAGAGAGAGAGAGAGAGAGAGAGAGAGAGAGAGAGAGAGAGAGTGAGAAAGAGACAGAGAGAGAGACCATTCACATATAAGTGGAACCTGAACATTAAAGTACTGTATTTTTAAAATTTTAGATTACAAAATATATAAACACATCTACTTCATAAAGTTTACCAAATCGCTCCAGAAAAACCTTACAAAGAGAACTTACAGAATTGGCAATAGCTTTTGGAATTTTTTCTTAATATTTAAAAACGAACTATATTATTAAGTAATGACAAAATATCTTGTAAAGAAAAATGATTATTGAAGAGGAAACCATAATGATGCAGTCTTTGGAAAGGTTGTCAGAAGGATTTGATGTTGCATATTTTACTGAGAGACAACTCTGCCTGGAGTTGAATATCAGTCATTGAATTCCCTAACATCTTACTGCTAGCGGTAGGTGGATAAATACTGTTATACTTTTCCGAATAACAAACTATACAGGGATACACCATACAGCATAGATGTTGTGCAAAAGAGCTTTTAATAAGATATATGACTTTTAAAACTCATTTTACCGCTTATATTTTAAGACGTTCTGTATTTCTTTGTACGCCGTACTCATTACTACTTTAAGTGATAAATTTATAGAACGGTCTGTTGGTGTATTACAAATTAGAGCTTTGCTAATAATGATCTTAATGATAAAGGCCAACACTTCCCACTAATAAACAGTTTACTCGACAGAATAGTGTTGGTAAAAATGTCACCATAATCAGTGTCAGACTAACGCCATCCACAGAGGGAAAATCTATCACTGATGATGGCGCATCGTTGCCGAGACTAGCCTGTTTAGACTGTTTGTTAGTGAGAATTGAGTGTTAGTGTTTTAAGTATTATGTGATAATTTTTCACATTCATGAAGAAAAGGAAATAAATATAAATTAAGAGTAGTTTATTTAGTAATTTTCTTTTCCTCTCTTGCACTAAATACTAATTGAGTAACCAGTAATATTTTGTTTTCACAACTCCTTTCTCCTTTCTATTCGTTGACCACCCAATCCTCAGCTAGAAAGTCCAGCTTGTTAGTTAAGTTCGTGACATTTCACGCACGTCACCGATCATGAAAGCAGCATTCGGATCATTATCGAACACATTATTACTAAGCAAATTGCGTACACGCTCATCTAACCCTCCCTTTTTAATCACTATCATTTCCGTCTAAGATCTTTGTGGTTCAGTTTTAATTTTAAAACTATAGTATACTTGCATGACTACATTAGATTTAAAATTCGCCATGAAATAATTTACACCGTCTAGACCTAATGTATGTGAGTATCGATATATTTACGTTACATTTTTAATGGCCCCAGCAAAAGTAAATGGAAGGATAATATAGCTCTGAAGTCGAGACGAAAGTAAGTTAAAAAAAACATTTTACACTTCAAGAAAACAAAAAAAACGAATGTAATAACGGAAAGGAATATAAGAGACAAATGTTGGTTTAGATGTTGGAAACGTCCTGCCTAAAATTCTCTAACATATGTTTGGTGAATGAAATAAACTATATTTCTTGCATGTACAAGTATGCTTCATCAGTAGGATTAGTTGGCTTTTGTCAACTTTCAAACTTACAATAACAACTTATAATCTGGTCGTGAAGTAATTAAAATCAATCACTTGATAATTTAGTTTTCCTTAAGTTTCTTCAAATACCTAAAAATAAAATTGGATTAATGAAATCTGTTTTATTACTTGTAGCTATTTAGGTATTGTTGTAATATGGGAAAATTTGCCCTTAAGAAGGAATAGGAAAATGAAAAATGCTACATTTGGAAAAAAATACCTCCGAAGGTAGCCTAGATTCTTGCTATGTGTATGATAAATGTGTTTGTGTATGTGTGTGTATGTGTATGTGTGTGTGTGTGTGTGTGTGTGTGTGTGTGTGTGTGTGTGTGTGTGTGTGTGTGTGTGTGTGTGTGTGTGTGTGTGTGTGTGTGTGTGTGTGTGTGTGTTGTGTGTGTGTGTGTGTGTGTGTGTGTGTGTGTGTGTGTGTGTGTGTGTGTGTGTGTGTGTGTGTGATAAATTCATTACAAGGAAACGTAGTTGCTAAAATTACTAAATTCCTATAATTAAAGTGAACAGCCTGTAGTAAACCAATATCACAGTCTAAAACAAAACTAAAATTATAAAACAAAAATAACGACACAAAGACAAGCCCTACACATCTCAAGCAACTGAGGAACATATTACAAGACATAATAACAAAGACAATGCATTACAGCCCAAGTTATTATCACATTGTTTCTTCGACCACAGAGCAGACTAATGGCAACAGATCTAATTATAATAACGGGACCTACACTAACTCTAGTATACAACAAAATTACTCTGAAATCTTAATGGAAAAAGAAGATGAAAAATAGAATCCAAAGGAATGTGTTCCAAGAATTAAGGTTTCTTTTTGCTAAACAGATAATTTAATAATTAGCGTACATTGTTTTTAAAACTTTGATTTGTAATAATTGATATTAATAAAAGATGTTCTTGAATCTCCATATATTATGATAGTTGATTATGATTAAAAAAATGTTTCGTAAGAAAAAATAAAAACGAAATTATGTCCAGTGTGGTAGAATCACCCGGCTTAGACGCAAAGTTATGTTAATTGAGTAGTAATTCTGTTTTACTTCTTCATTTGACTCGACGTATAACACAGATGCGGCCTCATGGTAGAGCACGTGATCACATTACCATTTTAGGCACTAATTTGAAAATAGGCGGCAACAATATGCTGCATTGACTATGTGACGTTTTGTTTTTTCAATGTTAATTAACAAAGAAGAATGTGTGTTAAGATATAACAAAATATTTTCTTGGTCGTTTTTTAAAATTAACACTTACTTTTAAATTCAACGGGAACCTATCTTCACTAGGAACTAATGATTTACGATTTAACTCATTGTAAACGTAGGAATAACTTCACTTTATTTAATTAGCACACTTAAGTTAGCCAAACTGTATTGAGATTACACTGTATAGGCTACACTGTAGTAGGGTATACTAGAGTTAGCCACACTGTAGTACGCAACAATGCATAAGGCCAGACAGTGTATTAGGCCAGACACTGTAATTGGGCACACTGTATTGAGCTACACTGTAGTGGGACAAACTGTAGTATACTAGACTGTAGTTAACTTTACTACAGTAGAGCACAATCAAATAAACTACACTGTAGACAACTTCACTGCAGTGGGTCACGCTATAGCAGACTTCACTATACTTGGCCACTCTGTAGTAGGCTACATTTTAGTAGGTTACACTGTAGTTGGTCATACTGTATTGTGGTTACTGTAGTAGGTTACAATGAAGTAAGTCGAACTGTAGAATTCACTGTAGTAGCGCACACTATAATAGTTTGCACTGTATTAAGCTATACTGAAGTAACATAGACTGTAGTAGGCTACACTATAGTTGGCTACACAGTATTGACCTACACTGTAGTAGTTAACAATGTAGTAGGGCACACTGTAGTAGGTCAAACTGTAAAAGACTATAATGAAGTAGGCTACACTATAGTTGGCTACACTGTATTGACCTACACTGTAGTAGTTAACAATGTAGTAGGGCACACTGTAGTAGGTCAAACTGTAAAAGACTACAATGAAATTCGCTATTCTGTAGTTGGCTACACTGTATTGACCTACACTGTAGTAGTCAACAATGTAGTAGGGCACACTGTAGTAGGTCAAAATTTAAAAGACTACAATGAAGTAGGCTATTCTGTAGTTGGCTACACAGTATTGACCTACACTGTAGTAGTCAACAATGTAGTAGGGCACGCTGTAGTAGATGAAACTGTAGGAGACTACAATGAAGTAGGCTATTCTGTAGTTGGCTACACAGTATTGACCTACACTGTAGTAGCCAACAATGTAGTAGGGCACACTGTAGTAGGTCAAACTGTAAAAGACTACAATGAAATACGCTACACTGTAGTTGGCTACACTGTATTGACCTACACTGTAGTAGTCAACAATGTAGTAGGGCACACTGTAGTAGGTCAAACTGTAATAGACTACCATGAAGTAGTCTACACTGTAGTTGGCTACACTGTATTGACCTACACTGTAGTAGTCAACAATGTAGTAGGGCACACTGTAGTAGGTCAAACTGTAATAGACTACCATGAAGTAGTCTACACTGTAGTTGGCTACACTGTATTTACCTACACTGTAGTAGTCAACAATGTAGTAGGGCACACTGTAGTAGGTCAAACTGTAATAGACTACCATGAAGTAGTCTACACTGTAGTTGGCTACACTGTATTGACCTACACTGTAGTAGTCAACAATGTAGTAGGGCACACTGTAGTAGGTCAAACTGTAATAGACTACCATGAAGTAGTCTACACTGTAGTTGGCTACACTGTATTGACCTACACTGTAGTAGTCAACAATGTAGTAGGGCACGCTGTAGTAGATGAAACTGTAGGAGACTACAATGAAGTAGGCTATTCTGTAGTTGGCTACACAGTATTGACCTACACTGTAGTAGCCAACAATGTAGTAGGGCACACTGTAGTAGGTCAAACTGTAAAAGACTACAATGAAATACGCTACACTGTAGTTGGCTACACTGTATTGACCTACACTGTAGTAGTCAACAATGTAGTAGGGCACACTGTAGTATGTCAAACTGTAAAAGACTATAATGAAGTAGGCTACACTGTAGTTGGCTACACTGTATTGACCTACACTGTAGTAGTCAACAATGTAGTAGGGCACACTGTAGTATGTCAAACTGTAAAAGACTATAATGAAGTAGGCTACACTGTAGTTGGCTACACTGTATTGACCGACACTATAGTAGTCAACAATGGAGTATGGCACACTGTAGTAGGTCAAACTGTAATAGACTACCATGAAGTAGGCTACACTGTAGTTGGCTACACTGTATTGACCGACACTATAGTAGTCAACAATGGAGTATGGCACACTGTAGTAGGTCAAACTCTAGGAGACTACAATGAAGTATGCTACACTGTAGCTTTCCACATTGTAGTAGTCAACAATGTAGTAGGCTACACATTGCAGTAGGTCACATTGTTAGTAGGCTACACTACGTTAGGCTATATTGTAGTATGGTCCGTCACACTTGAGTAAACTATTCTGTAGTAGTCCACGCTTTAGATGGATATGGTGTAGCCGGCCCTACTGTAGCAGGCTACACTGTAATAAACCACACTGGATAGTTCTCCTAATAAAATTCACCCTCTCTTTTCATTTTTCTTTCATGAGGTGTAATTACTTGATATCTCTTTATGTAGTGAATGGTAATCATAATCTATAGGCCTATATATAAGATCGTTGTCCTGAGTGACTGACTGAGAATCAACGTAGAGTCAGTCGAAAGGTAGAGAGTTGATATTTTCAAGGCACATTCCGGTCATAACATAGATGCAAACTAAGAAAGGATTTTGCAAAATGTTGTTTATAAAGGATAGAAATTGGGAAATTGCAAAAATTGATTGCTTCAATCATCTGGATACAAATGCAAATATTTTCGGTTTAATATTACGCTATTATAATTTTGTGTTCTCATTACATAGTCATTATCAATTATTAGTTGTTTTTAAATTAAAACGTAAAGTAAACATTTTAAACGAGTGTGGGCGGAGCCGCCACGAGGCGCTCGTCACTTATATACATTGTCATTTACTGAATATTATTCATGATCAGTGATAGGGAATTCACAAAGTAATATTATATCACGCAATACCAATTTATTATTGTTTGTATTTGTATTTTAAACAACCAATATATATTTTCGCTAAGTTACAAAAATAATAAGTATAATAAAACGAAATTTCGGAAAGGTGTCAAGTGCTAATAATAGATCCAATTAATTTGGCAGATTTTAGAAATTAAAACACGAAGCCATTAACTTTAAATTTGCTCTAAGTGCTCAGTTAAAGTTCAGTTAAATTTGAAAGACATTCGCCACAGAATTTAAATGTAAGCAACGACATTCTGCCACTATGAATACAAAATCTTGTTCCATTGAAACCTTACCCACGTTTTATGCTAAAGTATTTTCCGCAGCCTTTTATGTAAAAATGACATTACAAAAATAATTCATAAGAATTATTTGTCGCCTTAATATCTGATTAGTCCATATAAGAATATATTTAATGGGCTACCAACGTTGATAAAAGCTAATTTGGATGTATTACAGGTTCCGCAAGTGTAGCCTTCCTCTTTTGCTTTTGAATATTTATTTTGTGCAACAATTGATTCATAGTTCAAATTACAATTTTTTTATTAATACAACGGATTAAGTATTAAAACTAATCTCAGCCTTCCGTTAATGATATTAATGTGAAAAAATATTATTACCTATCTATTTTATGAAGAAAATGTTTTGTGTGAATTAAAATTTAATACAATCCTAGGGATGAGCAAGTAAACTATTTCAATGGCAATAAAAAATATAGAATTTTGGTACGTTTATAAATTTTTTAAAAAAATGCATTCTATAAATTAAAATTAAATACTCGTTAAGTAATAATTTAATTTTACTATTAATTCATTTAATTAAACTAATAGAGGTAGAATTGATCTTATTTTTCTTTAATTACTCCTGTTAACAATGAAATGGTACATGACATATGAATTTTGTACACGTGGTACAGTTTTTCTCTCTGTTACATTCTACCAAATAAAGACCTACTACCCTGTTTAATATTGTATCTAGCAGAGTTAAAATTATTAGAAATTATTGGGATGAATGGAAAAACAATACTGCCACAAGTAATAATATATGTTTAGAAGTCCATTTAATATAATACCAATATTAAAAACTTATAATAGAAATATATCCCACATAAATCATAATAGAATGAACACAATCATGAACTTATGAATAAGAATTCGAATGGAGATTTCTGTTTCTAGTCAAGGAAAAAGTTAGGGGGATGATTAGACAAATATGGGCAAGGCAAAACCAGGGAGAAAAATAAGAGGAAATTTAATTAGCCTGGTACACAGACAATGATTTCAAAAAGTAACTTAGAACAATATCTGTGAATTGTAATATCAATAACTGAATACAAGATCATGAGCTCAGGAGTAACTTGAGAGTAAAATTTAATAATGTGTGACAATAAAAACGCCAGAAGTCAATGAATGTTTATTAAAATATGGCCTGGATAACAGACCATAGGTTCGGGATAAATTTAAAATACAAATTCAAAGCAAAATAATCTCTCATGATTTTTCATTAGATGTCCCATACGGTCACAATTTCAACTTGCCATGTGTAGAATTTAAAATCCTTGACCTATTAAAATACATTAACAATTCAGACTAAATTTAAAGTACAAACATTTAATGCAAATTTTATTAAAATAATCGTTTAATATTTAGATTATTTTAGAGTTTTGCGTTTATTTTGTAACAAGTTATGAGAGCAACCTGTTGCAAAAAAAAAATCTATTAAAGGGTAGTTTAAGTTAACTAAAAAAAAATATTTCCGCTTTCAGAGATTCTAGGCTAATTTATATTTAGAACGCTGTGATATCACCTATAACACTGCACCATATCCTAGGAACAGGATCGGTTATTTTATGCGAGTAAGTCCCTTACGCTTAGGGATCCTACAACATGAAGCGTAATCCCTGATGTACTACGGATTGCAAACTATGGCAGCTCCAATAATAACTTTAATCCTTGCCTACATCCTACATGAGAGTAGGATATTATGGCTATGGAACGCTACAACATAAAGCGTAATCCTGATGTACTGCAATACGGATTGCAGCTACGGAAACTGCAATAATAACTTTAATCCTTGCCTACATCCTATATGAGAGTAGGATACTTCAACTATGGGACCCTACAACATGTAGTGTAATCTTTCCGTATATCCCAGACAGTGACCATTCTACATTAGCTATGCTACGCTACAGCATGAAGCGTAATCCCAGATGTAGGCTACTACGGGTTGCAACTACAGCAATTGCAATAATAACTTTAATCCTTGCCTACATCCTATATGAGAGTAGGATACTATAGATATGGGACGCTACAACATGAAGCGTAATCCTGATGTACTGCAATACGGATTGCAGCTACGGAAACTGCAATAATAACTTTAATCCTTGCCTACATCCTATATGAGAGTAGGATACTTCAACTATGGGACCCTACAACATGTAGTGTAATCTTTCCGTATATCCCAGACAGTGACCATTCTACATTAGCTATGCTACGCTACAGCATGAAGCGTAATCCCAGATGTAGGCTACTACGGGTTGCAACTACAGCAATTGCAATAATAACTTTAATCCTTGCCTACATCCTATATGAGAGTAGGATACTATAGATATGGGACGCTACAACATGAAGCGTAATCCTGATGTACTGCAATACGGATTGCAACTACGGCAACTGCAATAATAACTTTAATCCTTGCCTACATCCAACATGAGAGTAGGATATTTCAGCTATGGGACCTTACAACATGAAGCGTAATCCCTGATGTACTACTGATTGCAAACTATGACAACTGCAATAGTAACTTGAAGCAAAAAAAAACCGTTCCGCAGACATTATAATATGAGGCGTAGTATTTATGTTACACTAATGTAGATTTGCCATATTAACCAGATCATTATATAAAGTATTGAACAAATTTACTTATATCATTTTTCTAAACGACCTCAACGCCTACAATGTCTAGCGATAACATTAGATGCAACCCGCACTACAAAAACCAATGTTTTTGAATAGGGATTGTTATTTGTTTTCCAATACAAATTGTAAACATTAGGTTACTTTATTTGTGCCGACCTAATCCTCCCCTGTATCCGTAACAAAACAGTTTAGTGTACTTTGACTATGGGACCCTACAGCGTATGTAGTGACATTGATAGGAATGGTAACTTACGATTGAAGGTAATCAAGCCTCGTCGATGACACATATATGGGGGGGGGGATTATGTTATCAAATTTGCAGTATCGTATACCTGAAGTGCACCCCTACTCTATTAGCCTATTATTTGGTCTTACCTGACGCCCTTTTCAAAAGCACGGGAGGAATTTTTAATACATTTTGGTACAAATACAGAGAAAACAAACAACTCCCCATTTTGGAAGTAAGTGGCATTCCCATTATTTTCCAGGTTCCCTTACCTTGAAATCACCAATCATACTTTTGATGAAATCTAAAATTTAAACTTTTTAATTCTAATTTCCTTGAATAGAAATTTTTTGAAAAGTTCAGGACTACACTTCTGTAAATAAAATCATTTCTAATTTTAGTTCATAAACTTCTTATACAGGCACAACATGTTTGATAAATTGATTTTTCAATGTTTTCATTATCACGTAATTGAAACCCGTACATGATCGCCCAAACTCGAACTCTTCCCGACAAAATACAGAGATAAAAAAAGACAGATTTGAAATTCGTTGCATTGCCTGTAGTTATGATACGCTTGTTTAGGGTCGGACGGATTGTGAAGTGCATAATGTTTATAGGAGTTGTGGGGGTTTTATCCACTGACACTAACAATATATAGCAAGCATTGTGTCTAACCTCCAAATGTCGCTAATATATTCTTCCAAAAGTACACTACATTATTATTAAGTCTTAGAAGTGTTTTGGGCTAGACATAAAAAAACACATAAGTTATAAACTATAACAAAATTTAAAATCATTTTATTTAAAATATACTTTTTTCAAGTGGATAAATATCTTTTAAAGCAATTTTTTCAAAAGTAAATTTGCTTTATTTTGCTATTCGTGTTTATTTGAGCACTCAAGACGATTATTGAATAAATGATAGCCTGTTGAATATTGAGTCAAAAGCTTATTTATTTATTGCGACGTTTCGGTAACTAATTTTTTGCCCTTATCAAGCCTGAAAACAATTTCACATTGCATTATAAATAAACACAAACTTATGAGTACAGTCTCAACAAAAAAAGTTTAAAGCTTGAAACAATTGTCGACGAAATTTTAATCAAAAAACTTAATAAAATTAACCCCTTTTCTCCTTAAGAGCAGAACGTCGCTCCTCTTGTGTTTTTTTATGGTTTTATGTATGATTATTTTGTTAGGGTATTTTTTATGTGTTTATATTGTTGTTCTCTCAGTTTTGTTGCTGTTTTTATTTATATTTTAGGTGAATTATGGCTCTCACCATGCGGTGGGTTTATTTTATTAGTTTTTTGACTAAAATTTCATTGAAAATAGTTTAAAGGTTTTTAAAACATTTTTGTTGCGAGTGTACTTGTATTTTTATGCTTATTTATAGTGTAATGTAAAAATTGTTTTCAGTCTTGATAAGAACAACAAGTTTGTCGCATTAATTAAATAAACATTTCAATTGATATTAAACCGGTTTGTCATTTTTTAAAAGTTTTATTTTGATTTGAAATTCGCGCTTTACGTAACATAATTTTATAAAGCAGGCTTTAAAAAGATTTAATGCGATACTCTTACCCAATGCGTTTAAGTGCAAATATTTGAAAAGTTGATTCATTCATTGTAACTTAATGGAGTGAAACCGCGACGCTCGCAACAAGAACCGGATAACTGATGCAACCAGTTGCTCCGTAATATTTAGACAACCGCTTCATTGTTTGGGCAAGGTGAAGTCGGAGGAACCCAGGTGCATAAGCTACCGCCACCTGGCATACACCTGGCTGGCCTTGCCTTACACTCGATATGTTTAATACTTCATGTGATTAACTGAAGAAACCTGGCTCTTCTAACAATATACTTACATTTTGATTGTGAGACGCGGTTACATAGAATATCACGTATTGGGAAATCCCATAATATTCAATATCTTTGGTTAAATATATTCCTTTGAGATTAATACCAATAAGTAAAATTAATATAATGACATTTCGATGTAAGAATCTTGAATTTAAAGACGAAACAATTCTTGTAATATACTTTAAATTACTTCGTCCTTTGTTGGCGGTATATTTCTTGGAAAAACATTTATTAAACAATGTATTTGAAGTTGATTCGATGAATAAAAACGTAAAGATTGAAAATTTGTACAAGATATATATCAGGAGAGTGTGAAGGAATTTAATAATGAAAAGAAATGAACAATGAACGGGTGCAAAAAAACGTTAACTATGATCAAAGGAAATTTAATTTAGTTTTGGCCTGAGGAATAAAGTTAAATTATACTAAACAGTTTAGATACCATCAAATTCTTCATGTAGACTTTGTATATCTATTCCTACTTAATTAACAATAGCAAAAACTATAACTGACAATTATTATAACTGTATAATATGTCAATGGTGATAGCCTGATCGCCTCGGGGATGCAACCCTGTGTACATGCAAGCCCTGATTCAACCCCTAACGAGACAAGCAATGTGTTATATTCTACATATTCAGTTTTATTATTCAAAACACTTTCCATAATTTCATAGACGTAATAGTACCAATCACCTCTTAGCCTCAAGATGCAGACATAATAATGTGTTAATTCCAGTATTAGTTGTAGGCAACTAGATTACCCACTTTGGTTTAGTCCCCAGTAGTGCCAACATTTAAAGTGGTTTTTCAACACCAATGTCGTCCAGCAAAATGTAAATATCAATTTGTTCTAGTATATGTAAAACTTAGTGCTACTGTACGATTACTTATGATTACTATCTCTTGAGCAGGGCAAGAGAAAGTCTATTGTTGCTATAATGTTGTAATGTATATAGTGTAAAACTTAAGTTTTCCGAAATGTTAAAACAAAAAAGGAGAAATTGATTTTTCAAACTCTGCAAGGCTCTATTTTTCAATTCCTTTTATTAGTTTACACTCTCCCTATATTTATCTTTATTTTTTTCAAATAATAATTCAGTAATTAAATTTTTTTAAATAGTTTTAGTTTTATATGGGAGAAAAATGTTTAACAAAAAGGGCGAGGTATGGAATATATTTATTTCTTCCCATTTGGTTTAAAATAAGTGATAACATATGATTTCATGAAACAGCTGATTTTGTGTTACAGGTTATGTGGTAGAACAGCTGTTTTAACGCTTAGATTATATTACTTTATTTATATTAATTGTAATTATTTTAATAAATGTAACTAAAATACACCTTTGTTGACAAAAGTAGAAATTGACTTTAAACAAATTATTTATATAAATGTTATTTTTATTAATATTAATAACAATTATATAATTATCGTTATATATACATACAATATGTGTGGCACACTGGCACAATAATTTATTTAAGCAATGGAAGCTTACCTAGTGTTACATGTTCATAAAATACACGGCATCCATAGCGAAAACTGATGCTGCCTACATGGGGTAGGTAATATATAACCGCAACATGTTACTCGTATATCGTGTACAGATTTTCAATCCCTAATAAAATATGTTTTTATTTATCGAATCAACTTCAAATACATTATTTTAACCTATAGTGGATGACAATTGATGTTAACACAGTCTTTTCAAATATTTATTCAATAATTAAATTATAAAATTTATGGGGTCAAACCGGATTCGAACTGGGAATCTTCATGTTCGAAGTGTAGCGCACCTTGGCATTGCATCGACTTTGCAAATATATACTTTGAAATATATTTCTCAAAGATGTATATGAATCCCCCGCTCTAGTTGTTGTCGAAACCTCCATTGTACAACCTTTAACTGTTGCCATGGTTAGCACAGAATATCATAAATAGTGCTCTATGGTAACTAGAATAAAATCTTTCTTTGTTAACCTCAGTAGGAATTTACCTGAAATTTATTTTTCATATTACTTCCTTTACACTCTCAAAAGGAAAAGATATTCAATATAGTTATTTCGTCCAATTTGACTTAAATAAATAATGACATGATTTCATGAAACAGCTGATTTGGTTACATTGTAGCACAGCTGTTTTAACAGATAGGTTATGTTACTTTATTTATATTATTTGTAATTATTTAATAAAAAGTAAATAAAATAAAATTTTTCTTTGTTGACATAAGTAGGAATTGACTTTAAACAATTCGTTTATTGTAAATGGTAATGTTATTAATATAATTAACGTTATATATACATATAATATGTGTGGCAACTGGCTCAATGATTTATTTAAGCAATGGAAGCTTTCCTAGTCTTACATGTTCATAAAATACAGGGCATCCATAGCGAAAACGGATGCTGCCTACATGTGGTAGGTAATATGTAACTACATGTTGCTAAGATACTACACACACTTATTAAAATTAAATAACATAATTTTAAAATTATTTAAATAAGTTTTAAATTACATGGTTCTCTTTCGTTGCTAACGTTTCGCAAAAGGGGCAAGGTATGCAATACACTTATTTCGTCCCATTTGGCTTAAAATGAGTGATAACATATGATTTTATAAAATAGCTGATTTTATGTGGCAGAACAACTATTTTAACGGATAGATAATGGTACTTTATTTATATTATTTGTAATAATTTAATAAATAGTAACTAAAATATAATATTTCTTTGCTGACCTAAGTAGGTATTGACCTGCTATGGTTTTGTTTATATTACTTGTATACCTAATTTCAGGCTGTAAGTTTTAACAAAATATAATAGTTATGGCATTAACGTGAGGAAATTTTCTCCTTCGCATTTCAGGAGATATGTCAGTATAACAAAAATACGACATATTAATAACAATATTTAAGCTGTATTCAGCTTAAGTACAACATTCGTATATTGAATTACTATTAGTAATATTATTAGAATTATTATTATTGGAATGCTTTTAGTCCTTTATTAGTATTACAATTATATTAGTATAGATAGAATTTCACACGCTATAGCGGGCTACGTAGTAGTAATTTCTGTCTTATTTTAAAGAGAGTTTCACAGCTGTGCTCCTGACGCGGGGGAAGTCAAGTTACTTAATTTCCGCGATATACGTTGCATAAACCGACACTTGAGAAAGCGTGTATGAGGAAGAGATTGCCCGACTGCACCTAACAGCAAATAACTCATTGAACCATTTCTTTTGAAAATGTCAAATAATCCGTGTTAAATGAAAGTCGAGGAAGCACTGGCGAGTGAAAGACCTTGCTTTTACTGTGTGTGACTATTAACAAACTTGCATCGTTAATGCCGCCAGTCCAATTCAAGTGAAAGTAGAACCGTTGTAATTGACAAATGGACTTCACTCTTTTTTTTGACTTCTTTGCTGTCAGAATCAGACGCGCACTCGAGTTCGTGAATTTCACGCCGGATTGCCTTAATTAATTTTTACAGGTTTGACTCGTCTTGAATAATGTATAAATAACAGTTCTTTGTTCAGACGAACTCTTTATAAAATACTCGTTAATTAAAAACTGGGTTTGGAATACCTTACTGAAATGATTTTGCACCATAAAATGTGTTTAATTTATGAAATGGACATGGAATACGTTGTAAATGAGTTGTTATTAAATGTTATATCGATGTTTCTAAAAAGAATTATATTAATATTTAAACTGTCTATGTTCAATTGAATTTGATTGAAATATTAAAAAATATTTTTATTAAAATATTGGGTACTTACGTATTATACGGAGGCTACTATTGTATATAATTTTATTAAAATGTGGTAAAACTGCACATTGCCACCCACAATGCAATGCTTATAAAATGAATCAAAAACGTGTCCTGAAGTTATATTGATAATTATTATTCTTGTTATTGCCACGGAAGGTTAATTTTATATGCCTATATTGAAATATACCTATGACGTATCGCTTCAGGATCGATTTGGTTGTAATTGTGTAGGCCTACAGATAACCAAAGAAATATATACATGTAGGGCTAAAATAGAGATCACGTGAGGTCACCTGGCAAGAAATATTACTCCGCGGAAGAAGACGTCAGTTTGGTAATGTTGTACAAAACTACAACCAAATCTATCCTAACTGAACACTTTTATAGGTATATTTAAATATACTTACGTATACGTAGTAGCGTACGGCGTGCCGTTGATATGCGGTGGCACTACTTCTAATTACTCTGCACTCAAATTTTACCCAACTTTAATTTTTAAAAAATTACGTGTCGCGTAAAAAAATTGCTATGCATATGTGATTAGACCAAGTATTAGTCATTTTTGGAGCCCGGTGAGAAAATTCTCTCTAAAAAAGTGGCATCCATATAATACGTAACTAACAAATATTGGTTTCGTCTACTCAACTAGTTTAAACCAGAACACTATTTGGTTTTAAGATCGAAGAAGTGAAGCAAAATCTACCTAACAACGTTGGAAAATCATCTAAACTACACAGCAACTGCCCATCCGGCGTGGGGGCTCAGAACCGAGGATGGGACGAAACACAAGAGTTTGCTAATGATTATTTCATGCTTAGATATCACGACCTTTAATTGTTTCTGTGTTACGTGAAAAACATAATAATAATACAGTTGATTACTTTCAATTAATGGTAAATAATCTGACAATTAATAACCTTTTAAGTAACAAATTACAAAGTCACTAATAATTTTAAAAGTAACTAATATAATCACAAGGTTAAGGGGCTCATTTTGTCTCTGTTTTGGGGTAACGGAAATAGTTCGTTTTTAGACCTTGAAATGTTGAAGCCAATTTATCCCTTCCCGTTGTAAACAATTTCCAAATAAATACTTTAAAAACATTTCTTTACTGAATAAAAAACTGCACTTTCAAAATACTGATCAATCTCTAGGATTTAAAAACGATGGAAATATTTTTAAGGAGATACAAATGTTCTCAAAGAAACAATTTTATTCTAGTTTTTTTGCCTTAGGGCAGATTAAAATCAAAATTCAAAGGTAATTCTTGTAAAAACAACAGAGGAAAACAAAATGAATACACGCTTAGATCCATAGACGAAATGTAGATTCATATAGAAAATGTTTTAGAAGAAAATTTCCAAAACCACGAAAACATTTTTAGGACGAAAAAGTAGTATTCTCAGAGAAACAAATTTGTTCTAGTTTTTTTTTGCCCTAATTGCAGGTTATTATCACTAGTCGATGGTCCTTCTTGGAAGTAAATTGATTTTTTTCCGTTCATTATTCTTAATGCAAAGCGAATCATGCAAAAAAAGGTAGATTCCTACACAAAATGTTTTTAGAAGAGAATGTCCCCCTTATTGTCGATATAGGTATCTTTAAAAATTTCTACATGAGTATAAATTTAATTCATGGATATTAAAGTATTTTTACAATGTATTTTATGTTTTTTGGTATTTTATATTATATTCATTATAATCGTTCCAATAATTAATACAGAGTGAAAATATAGATAAAAGGAACTTTAGGGAAGGATTTCTATAAAGTAGTTGAGAAAATAATTATACTTTATAATAATAATACGATATATACTTTTAGGGAATAATTGTTGGTTGTGGGTAGAATAACACATTGCAATTAGAGTTCCGACTCGCGTTTTGACTGATGATGGCTTTTTATTTAAATCGGTCCTAATGCCACGTATGTGCAGAATCTAGGGTCAGTAACAAACGAGAAGATCGTAATGTAAATCGACTATATAAACAGTTTCCACCTCGGTGTGCACAGCTACAATGTCATTACACAAAAGTTAAACAGTGAATTATAAACAAAAAAACCAAACTTGAGATATTAGGCTATAAACAAAGGTACAAGAAAACGACAAAAATAAGTAAAGGCAATTCTAGATTAACTTAAATTTAAATGAAAAGAAGTAGCATGGTGCACAATTAGGTCATCTGAACGGAACAATCAAAGATTTAGTCAGTGAGCAATAAACTAATAGTGAGTTTCACTGACTTTAGTGATACTCGTGGAAACAAGAGTTTCAACCAACCGGAAGCCAGGTTTACCGATGGTAATATATCACTAGAAGAGCATGGGCTTTTATGGAAATATTTAAAACTCATACTAAAGCAATGTTTCCTTATATTATGGTAAGCCCATAAATGGTAAACCCAATAAAGTGTTACTCAAGGAACAAGTACCAATTTTTTTCTCCAGTCCTTTATATATTTTGTGTTTCTAAACATACCTTCTCGGTTTTTTACAATCTTTTGAACTATTTATTTTGCTTAACCACGTTCAATGTCGTTCCTTATGTATATGTACATCCATAGGCATTATTAAGCCTTAGTTTTTTGAATTTCAAGGTTTAACTGTTACTGTGAACTCTGTACGCTATTGTGAAATGCTGGAGACATTTATACTCCCCAAAATGGAAGAGTATAGTGAGGAATATGACACACAGGCCTGTTGGTTTCAAAAGGATGGTCATATTGCCCATCGTTCATGCCAAATTCTCCAAGAACAGTTTCCTGGCCGCCTGATTTCTTTACGAGGGGATGTTCCATGACCCCCTCGCTCCCATGATTTCGGCCCAAACGATTTTTTTTTTTTTTTGATATCTCAAAGCTTATATAGTTTAACCTATGACTTTCGAGGCTCTTAAGGATGCAATTACAGATATCATCGCTGGAGTGACGCAACATATGCTGAAAAGAGTAGACATTTTTTCGAACTACTCAATATGTGCATCGTTCGCCAAGGACGTCACCTGGATGAAATAATTTTCAAAACCCATTGCATATAAAATGGCGTTGCAAGTAGTTTTCAGAAATAAAAACCTTTTTTAATTATATTGGTTAGTTTTTTTACAATACACCCGTCAAACCAGGGAGTCATTCCCCCCCCCCTAGATGTGGTTCTAATATTACTAGAACCAAGATTTTTTGTGTTTTAGGTAACAAAAAATCTACTAAAATCTATAGATGACCCTATCTTTTGTTGGTTCTGGTGCTGTGTGTTCCACCTCCACCGCTCCCTAGTTCAGTACGATTCGCCGCACATGCGCACTTCATGACTATTTACTTCATCATAAAATGTAAAAATAATTAGTCTACAGGCGCTTAATATTATTTACTGAAATGTGTAAGTTCTTAATATAGAATAACACTAGGAAAGGTTTCTTTGTATTTTTAGCATGGGTCATCAAAACTATCATCCTTTAACAGTTCATCAGACTGTACGGAATCGAACTAATTGACTGTTGTACGATTCAGACGCAACAACGATGGCTATTAGAACTATTGGATCTTTTCACAGAATCGTTTCAAAAGAAGCTCCTTTAGGATTGCTTGGAAATTTTGTTTGTAAAGAAATCGCTCTTTACTTAAATAGTTTTATCACAGAATCTGAAATTAACGCATTTATTTGATTTAAATTGAAGTAATTAATCCCAAAATGGTAATTTGTTGCAGCATTTTTATGTAATAATATCTTATAAAAACGTGGTAAACAGGCTCACCTCCAGCAATTAGCAGGCATTTCAGTTGTGTGAAGTTCTTTGCGTGCTGCTTATGGAATCTGCCCGTGTACTACATACCTCCGCTCAAGTAGATTAATGAAGACAGACATTCTTGATAATTAACTATGTATTATTTATGTGAGTGTTGCAAAAACTTGACAAGTTTCAAGACCGTAGGTTGCGTGCCATCGGCTCGTGATAGTAGCAAATTGAATTACACGGAGTTTTATTGAAGCCTTGCGCTGCACTGGACAAGTGTTTAATAGTGTTATAGTAGATTCATACTTAATGGTATCATAAATTTATCACTTACGTTCGCCGGAGAAACTAAACACTTGTACCGACTACAGCGCGTCTAGTCTCTGAGCCGCGCACGAGTTGCCTTCGCACTTTATATTGTGATCGCACAAATTTATTCAAGTTAAAAAGCATTTGTAAAATTAATCGATTTTTTATCATATTCAGTTCTTTAACTGCTTTCACAATAACTTTCAAGTCAATGAGATGTGTTTTTCAATGCTTTTTTTTTACCGAAAGTAGATGAAAATCGATTGGACTCAAGCACTAAATACTGTAGCTTCAAGTAGCGAATTTTCACACACTAAAAATATCTAAATCTCAGAAAGTCTAGAACAAAACTAGATTCCAACAGATTTTTCTTCTCATCAGCTCGAATGACAGGATAGACAAAACTATTTGGTTAATTTCGACCAGAAAGTACACGGTCTTAAATATCATTCAGTCTTCTATATTTTGTCTACTGAAATATGTCATGTGGTCGTATTTTAAGTCGTCTCCACTAATCTCTTGATTCTTCTACGACGAGTCGTATTTCCGAGTAACCGGTAGACATCTTCCCTTTCCTGGTTGGGAAGGGGTCTTATCAGGTAGGCGATCCTGGCCTCGCGATGCCATAGTTTTACCCATCGCCTCAGTAATCTCTTGATTCTTCCACCACGAGTTGTATTTCCGAGTAACTGGTAGACATCTCCCCTTTCCTGGTTGGGAGAGGGTGTTATCAGGTAAGCGATCATAGCCTCGCGATACCATAGTTTTACCCATCGTCTCCACTAATCAAAAGATTCACCACGAGTTGCATTTCCGAGTAGCCGGTAGACCTCCTCGCTTTGGTTGGCAGCCTGTCTTATCAGATAAGCGATCCTAGCCTCGCGGTACCATAGTTTTACCCATCGTCTCCACTAATGAATTGATTCACCACGAGTTGCATTTCCGAGTAGCCGGTAGACCTCCTCGCTTTGGTTGGCAGCCTGTCTTATCAGATAAGCGATCCTAGCCTCGCGGTACCATAGTTTTACCCATCGTCTCCACTAATGAATTGATTCACCACGAGTCGCATTTCCGAGTAGCCGGTAGACCTCCTCGCTTTGGTTGGCAGCCTGTCTTATCAGATAAGCGATCCTAGCCTCGCGGTACCATAGTTTTACCCATCGTCTCTACTAATGAATTGATTCACCACGAGTCGCATTTCCGAGTAGCCGGTAGACCTCCTCGCTTTGGTTGTCAGCCTGTCTTATCATGTAAGCGACCCTAGTCTTGCGTAACATGGTTTTCCCCAGTACCAAGGAACTATTACGTTCATTCTTCGCGTTCACCTAATCCAAATACCCTCCCTTATAGTTCTTCTTGAAAGGGTATGTAATTGGGAGTGGCCACGGAGAAACAAAGCAGGTAAGAAAACAAAGAATTTGCTATAGGTAGTATTACATATGTATTTAAAAATCTATTAACCCCGCACGTATATGGTGCGTCCTTTAAACTTTAATATGCCAATTGTAAAATTATTTGAGAAATTAAATTAGTAATATATACTTTACTAAGTATATAGTAAACTGTATTTAAAATTCTTTAAACATAATATTGGAGTAATCCTAAGTCACAGCGAAAACAGACGTCATATGGTAACCACCACCTTCTTTGCTTTCCAGAAATCTTTCATTCCATTCGTACGACTTAGTATAAACACTGTAAAGATTTAGAAATGGTGAAATTATTAGCAGTTAGAATTCCTAAATGAATTCCTGTTATAGCGATTCAATCTAATATTTTTTAAATAATATCCTGCACCGTACTAAGGTACATTTAAAATACGTTTCAAGCACTGAAAAATTTATAAAAATTGAAATTTGATTTATGTGAACTTTTATTATATATATATATATATATATATATATATATATATATATATATATATATATATATATATATTAAATAGGGTGATAGGTTTTCTTGTAATATAGTTAATAAAATAAAAATATTTCAAAAACAAGAATACATTTAATACATATATTATTCAAAGCTTTTCGCCAATAAAACAGTACCAGCATCTTCAGGAAAAATAATTATGTAACAAAATATTTTTACAAAAATTAAACAAGCTTTTTAATTTTAATTTTTGTAAAACTATTTTGTTACATGATTATTTTTTCTGTTGTTAACATTGAACATGTGCGTATGTATATAAAACGCACAGTACTGTAGCTCATTCAGAACGTTTGATCAGAACATTTCCAATAATTTAAAGGCTGAAGAATGGTTACGTCAGAACGTGAGCTGTCACAATTACTAATTCCCGATCGTTAGTCATTATGAGGCGAGGAATGTCTACAAAGAATGCCCGGCATTAACATCATACGCACATTTATAATAGTCTCAGCGCGTCCGATACAGTCGAATGTTGGCCCCATTAACATGGAAGCGTAGGTCGTGATGGAGCGGAACTAAGAAGGTCCTGGGAAACGCATCCTCTGCCCAGTGGACTTTAACACCTTGCTCTCAGCCTTTCTTTGGATATGAATGTAGTTAAAGTTGTTTGTTTTTATCTTCATTAAATGCTCACAAAGCTCTTACAGTAGAATTTTATATTATTGTCAGTGACAAAATTATTTAGTTTTATTTTAGTTTTAATTGATAATTCATGAACTTGTACCAGTTTTACAAACAAATGTTCTTTATATATATTCTACAGTATGGAAATTTGATTGTTTAAACTTACTTTAAAATAAACGTTTGGTTTTTACATAATTTAACCCTTAATCCATAAAGACAACCCATAACTAGACCTTACTGTACGTACAAAAAATGTTTATATTAAGCTACAGTACAGTAAATCCAGTAGCTACAATACAACTTAATGAAATATTTTAATTCCTTTTTTTTCGAATTTCTAAAATTAATTGTAAAATTACGAAACCACTAAAGATATCTACACTTACAAGTCCTTTGAATTTCCTTAAAACAGATTTGTTTCCAATATTTTTTTAGAGTGTGTGGGTTTAATGTGTGTGTGTGTGTGAGTGTGTGTGTGTGTGTGTGTGTGTGTGTGTGTGTGCGTGTGCGTGCGTGTGTGTGTGTGTGTGTGTGTGTGTGTGTGTGTGTGTGTGTGTGTGTGTGTGTGTGTGTGTGTGTGTGTGTGTGTGTGTGTGTGTGAGTGTGTGTGTGTGTGTGTGTGTGTGTGTATGTGTGTGTGTGTGTGTGTGTGTGTGTGTGTGTGTGTGTGTGTGTGTGTGTGTGTGTGTGTGTGTGTGTGTGTGTGTGTGTGTGTGTGTGTGTGTGTGTGTGTGTGTGTGTGTGTGTGTGTGTGTGTGTGTGTGTATGTGTGTGTGTGTGTGTGTGTGTGTGTGTGTGTGTGTGTGTGTGTGAGTGTTCTGAATTTGATCATGAAGTAAGGAAATTCACCTGCAGTACTTGTGTGAAAAATAAAAAACTATTGTAATTTAGTTTCATTTTAATGTGTTGCATTTAGTGATGTGTATATTACAAAGCTTTATAAAATACAGTATAAATAAAATTCTTGAAAGCTGGTAGATAATTTATTCGTATTACAGCAATGTTACCTTTATACAATTCGGTTGAAGTTGCTTTCATTACATTTACAACGGAAAAAAGACAAAGGATTGCGTTGCTTACGAGGACGAAGTAGAAAGCTGGAGTGTCCTCTCCCTCGATTTCTTTTCTATTATTACAGTCCCGACTACTAAAACATTTGTTTCTATGAACTGGTCAGATGCATGGCATAATGCAGGTACATTATGCCAGGCTTACTTTGATGTATCAATTAGTTATCTTTGTATTGGCTGTCGAATGGCAGTGACGTTACTAACAAGAAATGCAGCCAATATATCACTGAAACTGGAGCTTGTGTGGAATAGACGTACATTAGTATCAATCGTGCAGTGGAAAACCGATACTACATCAAAGCCGTAATGCGATGTAGTGGTACTAATCACCTTGATTGTTGATTGTGCAACGCGTTTGCCGTCATGTTTGCTTGACGGTTCATTCATGATTTCTTTAGAAACAGTTCGATCAAGTTGCGATTGATTGAAGACTGTGCAATCGTAAGAAATACAGCAAAAACCAAGAGCACAAATGAAAATTTACTTGACTTAAATTTTCATCCAAGGGATTTATGGTTAACTCCCATTATTTGTTTATCTACTGCGTAAATGTACTTCTGATACATCTGGTACAAAAAAAAAACATCGAGACTTTTAAAAATAAGCCACAAAAATCCATTGCGACTGGGTTAATATAGTTACGTTGCACGTTAACGAATTAGCTAAAATAAAAAAAAAACCTATTCCGTTTCGAAATTTAACTTGAGGCAGGGAACTTCACATAAAATGTTATAAGTGCATGATAAAATTAGTACACAATTATTAAGAAATGTAAATTTCTTTGTACTTGTTTGACATTTATTGGATGGAAAAATATTTTAGTTTTCGTTATTTGAAGGAGTAAGAATTAGCTTAAATTAACTGATAAGCTATGATTTCATACTGAAACTCTTTTAAATTACACGTATCTAACATTATTATGTAAATATTATTATTCCTTAATAAATATTTTAATTTATATTACAATAAATCTTTCTACGTTGAAGATCAGTTGAATATTTTTATTCTATTTTTGGAAATAAAAAATTACTTATTAAGGTTCGATAATTTTTAAGATCATTTCAATTCTTTAAAACAAATTTTTATCCGGTAATTAAAAAAAATTAATATAAAAGTTTTTTTTATTAATGTAATTTTACCTACTAAAATATATTTAATGCACTGTAGACTAGGTATAATGTAAATTTTACTCCACGTAAATTTCTATCCACTGTGTAGGAGGTGTATTGTAATTTCGCTGCTAAAATATATTTGAATGCACTGTAGAAAAAGTGTGATATAGTTTTTGCTGCTAAAATATGTTTTAACGCACTATAGATTAGGTATAATATAATTTTTACATTTTGAAAGACTGAATAGTCTAATATCAAGGACACGATAAGCATGTCTGTATTCCACCCTCTTGGCAACCCTGCTATTGTTGGGCGAAATCTAAGCACCCAGTTATGTTTTGTTCACAATTAATTGTTTTAAGAACCCAAGTCTAATGGAGTTCTTACGTCTGTAACTAGGAATATCATGTGCTTTCTCTGCAGCGAATATTGAAGGATTTAGCGCCGTATTACTTAGAAATGTGAGGGATTATTTGTAACCCGTTTTATCAAAAATATAATGTATAAATAATTGAAAAAATTACAGTTTTTAGCAAGAATTCAATTAATGTACGAACTGTTAAACAGATTATTATTAACGCAATACTTAAATGTTTAATGAAAAGTCATTTAACAAACTTTTGAGGGTTTTCCATATTATTAAAAACATTTAACGCCGTATATATAAAAGTGGATATTGTATGTTGTCACTTACATAAACATCTTTAGTTGTAAGCCTACATTTGCATCACTGGCATTTACTTGATCCTTATATTGGACATTATAAATAAAAATACAGATCTTTATTCAGCTCAAATTAAACGTTCCAAAGGAATTGCTCGAAACAATTATACAGAAGTGTCTCTCCCAGCGCGAGGAAGGTGCTGTTCCAGAGGTGGCGAGATAGTAAATGGTAAAAACGGAGAAATAAACTCAATTCTTTAAACATCTATTGTTCTGCATAATAAGAAATGGCTAGTATAGTGGACCTCCAGTAGTGACTGTTCTGTTGCGAGCAGTGTAATATGCAGCTTTTGGAAACGTAATGCTATAGATTTCACCCGTTGGCTAGAACTTTAGCAATTGGAAGTATAATATTAGATTATACTTCTGTAGCGAAAAGAGATAACAAGAGCAGCTGAAAGTGTAATGTTATTGGTAGCCTGGCTAGAATCACTTATTGTGAAAAGAGAAAGCTAAAGTGTTTGGCAGTGTAATGTTATAGGCGGCACTGGTAGAAACAGCTGTTGGGAGCAGTATAATATAGAGTGTTTGGAAGTGTAATGCTAAAGACGCCCTTGGTAGTAACAGATGTTGGGACCATTGTAAAATGGAGCGTTTGCAAGTGTCATGCTTAAGGCGCTCTTGGTAGAAACAGCTGTTGGGAGCAGTGTAAAATGGAGCGTTTGCAAGTGCCATGCTTAAGGTGCTCTTGGTAGAAACAGCTGTTGGGAGTAGTGTAAAATGGAGCGTTTGCAAGTGTCATGCTTAAGGTGCTCTTGGTAGAAACAGCTGTTGGGAGTAGTGTAAAATGGAGCGTTTGGAAGTGTAATGCTAAAGGTGCTCTTAGTAGTAACAGATGTTGGGAGCAGTGTAAAATGGAGCGTTTGGAAGTGTAATGCTAAAGTCGCCGTAGGTAGTAACTGATGTCGGGAGCAATGTAAAATGAAGCGTTTGGAAGTATAATGCTAAAGGTGCTCTTAGTAGTAACATATGTTGGGAGTAGTGTAAAATGGAGCGTTTGGAAGTGTAATGCGTAAGGCGCTCTTGGTAGTAACAGATGTTGGGAGTAGTGTAAAATGGAACGTTTAGAAGTGTAATGCTAAAGTCGCCGTAGGTAGTAACTGATGTCGGGAGCAATGTAAAATGAAGCGTTTGGAAGTATAATGCTAAAGGTGCTCTTAGTAGTAACATATGTTGGGAGTAGTGTAAAATGGAGCGTTTGGAAGTGTAATGCGTAAGGCGCTCTTGGTAGTAACAGATGTTGGGAGTAGTGTAAAATGGAGCGTTTGGAAGTGTCGTGCTTAAGGTGCTCTTGGTAAGTAACAGTTGTTGGGTGCAAAGTAAAATGAAGTGTTTGGAAGTGTTCCGTTACAGGCGCCCTTGGTGGGAACAGCGGTTGGCTGCAGTGTAAAAATGGAGTGTAATACAATTTTCGGTATGTTATAGTAAAATCTCCGCAGCGTACATCTTGGAACAACTTACCGGCGACGGCAGTGTTAATCAAGAAAATATTTTGTAATGAATCCAATCTCAAACTCTGAAAGTCTTCTATTTTATAAGGAAACTATTGACTTCTCGTAGACTTGAAGGTCAGTTGATCAGTTTTCTTGTTTAAATTTGGTATTGTATTGGTTGTTTTGTTGCAGGCTTTTTCCTGTGATTCTACTGGACTTTAACTCTTCCAAGTTCAAGTAATGTTCCTTTTAACTTTCTTTTATAAATTTGTTATTTGCAAGATTAAAATAATATTTAATGCATTTGATAGTCAAGCCAAGTTCACTTAGTTTTGCAAATCTATAAAACTCGAATCGAGATCGTACGACGTTTGGTTCTCGAACTGCATATTTTAAACATAATAACTATCGCATTCACCACTATTGTCTCATACTTGTGACTTCTGAATCACTTTAATAATTATAAGTTACTTTTTAATATATTCTCTTAAATTTGATACGTTTTTAAGAATTTAAGAATTTTATATCGATTTTTTAAAGTAATATTTGACATTTAATGTAATAATATTTTATATAGTTTAACTAACCATGTTTAACAAATTACAATTCTGTCAAATTTAAAATATAATCGTATAATATCTGTCCAGCTGGGAAGGTTTTCATTCTATCCGTGCTGGATGGTTTTCAAGCGGCTCGACTTTCTGATAGCGCATGTACAATACAATGAGCCTGGCATCTGTGACGTACTGGGCCTAATAACTCAGATTGTATAATACCGTATGCGCCAAAATAAACAGTACTGAAACTGAATCAGATGTAGCTCCCATCTCTCGGATATAGAGTCACTCTTGGCGGTTTAATAGGAGAACTCAGGAGATTTCGTTGTTTCCCGAAACCTGCTTTTTCCTTCACAATGGTTTCAGCAAGATGGAACAACCAGCAACACTGCTTTCTTTCAAGAGATTTTTGGCTACCGCCTCATTTTCCTTAGAACAAACAATTCTTCTCACTCTCAGGATCTTACACCACCTGACGACTAAATCTGAGAAATGAATAGAAGATTTACTGTAATGACCCACCTACTAGCATGGTCCAACTACAGGAAAATAACCATGTGTACAATGGACTATGACACAACTGAAATGATGCAAAACCTTCAAGAACTGTACGAGTGGTGATTCAAATTGAATGGAGATCATAGTTTATTTCCGAGTCTAACCGATTTAGTTTTTTTTTTACTTATATGTGTTTGTAAAACTATGTAAATCAAATAAAATGAAATACAATAAAATCTTACAACAGTTTCAGTACTTTTTCTTTTGGGACATACGGGGTAAGCTTCTCTTAATTTTCTAACAAATTATGCAAAAAGGTAATTTTTTAAATGTTTTCCAAGATGAGCACGTCTGACAGTCTTATTGCGTGTGTGCGTGCGTGTGAATGTGTGTGTTTGTGTGTGTGTGTGTGTGTGTGTGTGTGTGTTTGTGTGTGTGTGTGTGTGTGTGTGTGTGTGTTTAGTTCACACGAGATCCCATAATAACGTTTTAACATAATCAATAAGGTTAGGTGAAACATAGTTAGAGCCATACCACAGACTGCATTCGGTGCATCATGTAACATTTACAAACTGTGACAAACTTTAAACAGCTGCCAGAAACGTATCATCTTTACTTTGCCTTTGAAACTGGTGAATCTGTTTAAACAAATGTATCAGTTTAATTAAACAGATGCAAAGTGACAACTGATGCGAATTCAAACTATTCTAAAGAAACACCAACTTTGGCCGCCAAACGCAGATAGAGTTGGAGCGGAAGTGTTTATGGGAGGCTCATTCTTTTTGTTCGATTGGCTGAATAGTAAGGCTACACCTAATCCTTGAAATGTTTCGATTTGCAAAAGCATTTTAAAAAGAGTTTACCTACTAGAGTGTACACTGGTTAAAGACAGACCATAAGTAGTTTTAATATGTTTACTATTTTAGATAGTTTTAATTTATACTGTACAAAACTATTCAAGCGGTCCCGGTTTCTTTGAGAAATATTTAGAGTCACCTAGCGACTTTAGTTTTTCATTTAGTCCTTCATGAAATATTTTGAGGTGGTGTAATGAGATTCATGTAATCTTTACAGAATTATGTTTGTGGTGCAATCTGTAGGAAGAAAAAGGATTTAACAGAGGACAATTAAAGACATTGCAACGACACTTTTCGAGAAGAAATTTAGTGGAGACTAATATTTGTTTCCTGCATCAAGGCACGCACTTATCTCAAGTACTTTCCCGTCCGCTATGGCTACTATTTAACAATCTTTCCGGTCGTCTATCAGTTTTATTTTCAAAACCCAAGAAAAATTATATTAGTATAAGATATTAGCTAAAATTAAAAAAATCATTTTCTTCTCAAGCAAATAATTGTAATAGGTAATAAAGAACTGTTATAATTATACATATATATATAAGTTATATAAACATTTTATGTGAACATTTCATAATTAAATGCGTGCTAGGAAAATTCCTGCTTACGCAGCTTTAGTATTATATAGGTGTGAGAACAGAGCCCCGGCAGTGTGTAAGTCGCCTCTGTATCGCACAGACGTTTTCCACTCCGATTGAGTGCATATCAATTGTATTGTTTTATTAAGTAAATTTAATGTAACAGTTTTCTAAATTAATTGTTTATTAAATTCAAAGGTTTGTTAAAAATAAAAATCATTTTTAAAAACCTTTCTTGCTTAATATAAAACGTAACTGGCGCAGTCGGTAGGACACCTCAAGGAAGTTAGTGAATATAACGTCCGTCGGTTTTAACCGTTAATTGAGGAAACCTTAAGTAGAGTGAATATCTACAACCACTTAATAGAGCGCATATCTATTAAGAACACGAGCGAATATCGTGTAGGTGAAAAGTGAAAAGTGAAAGTTGTTCAAATGAGCAAAGTATTTTGGATCAACTTGTAAGTAGATCTTAAGATATAGAATTAAGAAAAAGTAGAGTAAATACTTTTTAATTTTATATAATTGATTTTTAATTTTATTATTTTAAAGAAAATAATATTTTAAAATGGCAACGCCAACATTAAAGAAAGAATATCTAGACATGATTCCTGAGTATAGTGGAGAGCCCACTATGCTCCACAGATTTATTTCTATATGTGACAAAGTAGTAAATAAGTTTTATGTAAGCGAAAATCCAGAGGATTTTCAAAATGAATATTTATTTTCTTCTATACTAGCTAAACTAAAAGGCCAAGCATTGGAAATGGTTGTAAACTCAAATTCATATAATTGGTATGAGGTTAAAAAAGTATTATTAACCAGCTATTCAGACAAAAGAGATTGTTTTACTTTAAATTTAGAAATGGCTGAGTTAAAACAAGAGAATAACGAATCACCTTTTAAATTTTATGAAAGAATTCAAAAACTGTTAAATTTACAAATTTCATTTTTTGTTAATAAAGAGCCACAAAGACAATTGGCCAAAGATGTTTTAATAGAATATGTTCAGAAACTAGCTTTAAGAGTTCTCCTTAGAGGTTTACATGAACCTGTAGGATCGCTAATGCGAACCAAAAATCCAGATTCTCTTAGCGAAGCACTTAATATGCTTACTAACGATTTCCAATTTAAAAATAATAAATTATTTCAAAATATTAAACAGAACATTCCACCTAGGGCCCCACAATACCCGCCTATTCGCAAACCCCTTCCTAACAAACAAACCTTCCAAAATTATAGGCCCAACTACCAAAATAATCCTAACCAATTTACTAAACCTAACTCATACGTACAGCAAAATCAACAACCGAGACAGTCTAACAACTACACACCATTAAAAGTTCATCAAAAATTTGAACCAGAACCAATGAGCATTTCCACACGTCAAACAGGGAACACAATTAGACAAAATAGACTTTATCAGATGACAGGGAAACCAATAGAGGAGGAAAATTACGATCAAACTATGAATCGATTGACTGAACAAATGACTAACTCTTATCTGACCGAACAAACAGATTATGAACCGCAAGAGGACCCTGACAGCTACATAGACTTTGAAGATTCCCCGCAAGAGGAAAACGCATGCGGATTCACTCAAGAGGACAATCATACCCAAAATCATTTTTTAGGACTAACCACATTAAAAAGACATTTTCCATAATGCATATAGAAGACGACACAAACGAACTACCGTACATCCATGATCCCAAGACCAATTTAAAGATGCTGATTGACACTGGAAGTACGAGATCATTTATTAAAAAATCAATAGCTTTCCAATTTTTCAAAAACACTCTAAAACAAGAGCCATTTGAAGTGAGTACAGCTCATGGAGTATCAAAAGAAAAATACAGTTGTACGCTACCCCTTTTAGGAAAAGAAACAACCAAATTCTATTTATTTGATTTCCATAAAGATTTTGACTTACTCCTTGGATTAGATAACATAAAAGAATTGAAAATTAATTTAAATTTTGTGAATGATAAATTAATATTTCGCAATAAGCAAATGCCGATCAAATATTTTAACACAGAGGAACAAAATAATAATAATAACAATAATAATAATAATATAAGCGAATGTCAGGAACAGAAAGCAAAAAAGGGAACAAGTTATGTTATACAAGCCCGCGCTAGCCAAACGATTAAATTTAGAATACAAAATATACTGACTAATGAGCCCCTTCTACAATACCCAGATTTTGAAAAGGAGTTTACTCTAACAACAGACGCTAGTAATTTTGCACTAGGAGCAATTTTAAGCCAGGACAATAATGGGAAGGACCTTCCTATAGCGTATGCCAGCAGAACTTTAAATGACAGCGAAACTAATTACTCCGCGATTGAAAAGGAATTACTAGCAATCGTATGGGCCACTAAACACTTTAGGCCTTATTTATTTGGAAGAAAATTTAAAATTTATACAGACCATAAACCTTTACAATGGTTATTTTCAGTTAAAGAACCAAATTCCAAGCTTTTAAGATGGAGATTAAAATTAGAAGAATATGATTATGACATAAGATACAAAAAAGGGAAATTAAACCAAAACGCAGATGCCCTGTCTAGAATACAATTGAACATTACTAATAAAAGGTCAACAAACACCCAACACACTGTAGAACCAGACCTTGATTTATCTCCAGCTGGATTAATCCAACGTTTCTTCCCGGAATTAAATGAAGATAACGAGTCTATGGTCGTACAACTCGACGCAACAGATAATGCCAACTTAGAGTACGATCAAGAAAGTGACAGTCAAACCGTGCATTCCAACTTCGAAGGGAACACCCAAATTGAAATACCAATTTCCGACGAACCTGTAAACTTTGGGAGAAATCAAATATTATTGTCATTAGTAAAATACGAACCAAAGAAAGTAAAAATTATAAAACTATTCGGAACTTCAAAAATTCGTTTAATGGTCGAAATATCAGAAAATAACTTTAAAGAAGACATAGTTAACTTCGTAAAATCATATTTGGTACCCAAAATAAAATATAATCTATATTTTGAAGACGATTTTTACGAGAAATTTGCATCATGCGTAGCCAAAAATTTCAAACAAACTGAACTAAATTTGGTTAAGTGTAATAACAAACTCTTAGACCTAACTTCGGAAGAAGATACCTTAGAAACGATAAGTAATTATCATGTCAGCAAAACCAATCACCGAGGGATACAAGAAACATACGAACAAATTAAGCGAAGATATTATTGGCCTAATTTAAAATCACTAATCCAAAATTTCATAAATCAGTGTGACATATGTCAAAGAACCAAATATGACAGAATGCCCTTACAATTAGAGATGAACTTGACGCCTACAGCTTCAAGGCCTTTCCAGATAATTCACATCGACACTATCTCTTTAGAAAAGAATGCGTTTATCAGCATTGTCGACAGTTTCACAAAGTATGCTCAAGCTTATCGCTTGGGAAGCTCTCAAGCTACAGAGATTGCAGACAAGCTATTAGATTACTTTGCGCAGTTCTGCTTACCAACAGTTATTATCTCAGACAATGGAACGGAGTTTAATAACAGGATTGTGAAGGAGATATTAGACCTGCATAAAATCAAAATCCATTTTATCAGTACACAAAACCCCCAATCAAACGGATTATGTGAAAGATTTCATTTCACCTTAATAGAACACATATGGCTGTTAAATAATCAAATCGAATTTAAAAAAGACAGTATAATTAAGAAAGTAAAATATGCTATAATTGCCTATAACAATAGCATTCATTCAGTCACAAAATTAACGCCGTGCGAAGTCTTATTTGGACACATAAATTCAAACTCTTTATTAGATATAGATTTAGAAAAACAAATTGTAAATGACTACGTTTTAAACCATAAGGAAAAAACAAAAATACTTTACGAAAACATTAGGGATAGCAATCAAAGAATTAAAGAAAAAGTTTTAGAAAAAAGGAATGTAAACAAAGAACCACTTCCAGAAATACCATCTGAAGTTTATATAAAATCAGTTCAGAAGCAAAGCAAAACTAAAAACAGATATAGCAAAGAAGAAATAGCTTCGATAGATAAAGAAAGAAAAACTGGAAAAATAAAGCCTAGACATCATAATACAAAAGACAAAATACATTTGTCAAAAATTAAAAGGCCTAGGAAGATAAAAAATGTAATTAATGACCAAAATCCTTCTTGTTCATATTCAACACAATCAAATTAAAATCCCTACCATACCTTTGTCCACTAATTCTATACAAGAAACTTTATTAAACCTTTAAACAACATTGTTTTATTAATTGTATGTGTTACAAACTGCTGTAATTAATTAAATGATATGTAACTAATTATGGTAATAAATATTGTTAATTATTTGAAATATGTTAATCACAAAAAGAAATGTAATTGAAGAAAATTAGAAACTATACTCTTAAAGAGATAACAAAACAAAAAGAATTCTTATAAACTGACTAGAATCCTTATCAAATCTATAACAGGCAAGTTGAATGTAAATGATGGTAAAAATTATGAAAAATTATATAAAACTTTTATTGCAATCAATGTAAATTTTGTAGAACAAAAATTAGATTCTGATAACAATTGTATATGTTATAAACATTTTGTATCTATCCTATGATAGAAAAGACTCATTATAAATTGTATTAATCAATTCCAAATACTTTTGCTCAGTTGAATTATAATGAACAGAAAATTAGACTGTAAAATGCCCATCATCAAAAACAACAACGCCTACAAACTACGAGGATACTGCGTTGGAAATCGCAGACAACCCATTTAACTGGATCTTGGAAATCAACCTTTGCCTGGTGACTTTCTCCAGTGAAGAGGACTTCAACCCATGCCGAAAATTGCCCTTTACGGAGGCCTATTCAGCAGCTTATATACTTCGCCCTCATCAAGAAGATGAAGAGGACCTCAACCGATGCCGAAACTTCGCCAACCCCCGAAGTTTTCTTTAGGGATGGAGGAGTTATATAAACATTTTATGTGAACATTTCATAATTAAATGCGTGCTAGGAAAATTCCTGCTTACGCAGCTTTAGTATTATATAGGTGTGAGAACAGAGCCCCGGCAGTGTGTAAGTCGCCTCTGTATCGCACAGACGTTTTCCACTCCGATTGAGTGCATATCAATTGTATTGTTTTATTAAGTAAATTTAATGTAACAGTTTTCTAAATTAATTGTTTATTAAATTCAAAGGTTTGTTAAAAATAAAAATCATTTTTAAAAACCTTTCTTGCTTAATATAAAACGTAACTTATATATATATATATATATATATATATATATATATATATATATATATATATTTAAAATATTAGTTTCATTTACCTTTTTCTTGGTAAATTGTTACAATCTGAACGATCACGGCTCCTCCCTAGTTTTTACCCTCGGTAAGCACTTATTACGTAGCCTATAAAGAATTTTGTTTGAAACTATTTCTTTACCAAGCTGTATCCCATTATGATATTCCTTTAATTATCTGATAGTTTTAATATTTTTCAAGTAGGAGAGATTTTAATCCAAAAATATTATCTGATTATACTTTTGTTATAATTTTATTAGTTGTTAAGGCAAAGGTTGGTTCGGTTGGATCCTAAACAGTAAAAGATTTCCATAATGTTAAGAGGAAAAAATTCCAGGATGACTGTATCCCGGTTGGATGACGTCATCAGACTAACAACACCCAGGTTGATAACCTGTACCTCATTCAATCCCAATCTTGCAGATAGCAGCCACGTACAACGTAAGATTTTGTAAGTAATTTTCAAAGGATTATTTACGATAAGGGAAAAGTCAAATACGATATAAAAAGAAAAGCGCACAATATGACCGTTTGGGGTAGGACAGGCTTTGCTTGGTGGAATTTGTTGGGTTACAAAGTGTAGTTGCCACATCAGGCTAAGAGGTGTCTGGTTAAATGGCGAGGACAGTAGCGCAGGTGGCTCCACTGGCGAAAATTTACAGCTAGAAACCTTATCAGGGCGAAATGGAAGCGTCCCACTTTGTCGCGAGCTCGTGGCTCCACTAGCGGCAGATTGTCGCACCATTAACACGGCTACAGTCTAGGATCAGTCTGTGTGAAACAATGTGTGAAACTTTTCATATTGCTTTCTGAGTGTTGCATTCTTACATCACACAGTGAAGTGAACTTACCAATTTGTTATTGTGGAACATGGAACGTGGCTGTGAGGTTGTTATATTAGGAAGTAGATATTTCCTTGTTTAATTCCATCATGTCTGTAACAAGAAGTAGGCCTACACAGCATGTCATGAATGTTAACTCAGTGACTGATGACAGCGTTTTGACCACCAAGGCTACACTAACCTTCCATGTGTCACATTACTTAGTGTTGTTGGCAGGATGTGAGTCAACCCATACTGCAAATAACCTAGGTATTGCTATTCACATGGGAGGTTAGCACAGAAAAACAAGCATCATCTTGGACGTCCCAACCCAAAAGTCTTAGATATTGTACATTGTTTAAATAGTGAATCAGAATAATCTGTCTGTATGAAGGCCTACATGATAATTGAATTTAGATGAGAAAATGAGTAAGAAAAAGTAAGAGATAAAAACTAGGAGTTGTAAAGAAGTAAGAAGGAAATGTCAACTTCAACGCCTGTTTAAAGACAGCTTCATATCTACAAAACCTACTAGGCTGTCTGCCAAGAAATAATGCAATCTCAGACAAGAATGTTGATAGTAAACAGTTAACACTGACGAAGCTTCAACTGAAAGAAATAAAGTTATATAAGTAATAGAAAAATAGTACGTTCAGTGTTTTTAAATATTTTTAGTTTTATCAAATTATTGTAAAAAATCATTTTTACTCTCAAGTACTTCTCTGACTGATTTAGAACCTACAATTTTTAAAGTGAAAACGTTTATATCGACGCCTACAAAAAATTATTGAATGGACATAAACATTAAACTTCTCGTCAGTATAATTTCCATCAGGTTACGGCATAAGTCACCTCAAAGGGAATTAAATAAGATATGATTCAATCAGGTGACTTTATGTTATACAATAAATTGTAAAACAGCTGTTTTAACGCATAGGTTATGTTACAATTATTTATTGAACATTGTTACGGAAAAAGGTAATAATTAAAATAATTTTAATAAGTTATTAGAAATATTTTTTTTAAATTTTGATATATCTCAACAATCACGATAATAGTGTTATGTATTTTTCGACAATTTTTGAAATGAAAAAGGAGCGTCAGAAAACAAATGGTTTGGTAATTTCACATTACTTAAAATTAAATGTTTTTGTAAATTCAATTCAATTTAGAACTCTGTACACTTGGCTATAAATATTTTCACTTTTAGCGGCACTCCCGCGTGTTGAACAACCTGAATTTTTTTTACCACTTAGACTGAAAACATATTTAAAATTATTGTTAGATTTATAATTTCGATATACCACTACCTGTCATTATAAATAATCAATTTGGCTATTGTATCTTGATGATATAACTAAGACGTATGTTATTAATAATACTCAAAGCGATTTTTGTTAAATATTAAAAATCAAAAGCGCCTAAGACTCTTAGTTCCCTGCTGTTTAGAAGTAAGCACACTGACATACTTAAGATTGTCGTGTTTGCTTACCGTACTCCTCGTTTTGTGACAGCTTTATTCACAAGTAGGTGCGGGGTAGTGGCCAAGGTCGCTCCTCGGACAGGTGAACTCCTCACTCCGTCCATGTTACACGACCTCTATTGAGTCTGTGATTTTTCACAATAAATCAACCGTTCCGTAAATGAAAATCAACTTTATCTCGCCCCTGTAACATGTAAAATTGTCCCTTTCAATTTACTCTCTGCAATAGTTTTAACGTTATTTTGTCGCTTTAAAAAATGTCGTCAAAGTGTTGCTATGGGGAAAAATATCGAAAATGGATTCTAAATACTAAAAATCCGTTACGACGTTTGCATATCTCGTCTTATGAATGAATTAAGCCTATTAAAAACAAAAATGTTCAAAGACACACTGTTTCATCTAATCCAAAGTCTGAATCTTTCCTCTAGAATAGCGGTTCCCAACCGATGGGTCACGGAAGGGTTTCAAATGGGTCACGACTTGATCCTAAAACTAACAGAAACCAAAAAATATACCATCAGAAAAGATACAATATAATTATATTTTAATTGTATTCTTTATAAATACACGCAAAAATATCCGTATACATATATTTGCAATATTGTATGGTGATATATATATATAGGTATATATATATATATATATATATATATATATATATATATATATATATGTGTGTGTGTGTGTGTGTGTGTGTGTGTGTGTGTGTGTGTGTGTGTGTGTGTGTGGGTGTATGTGTGTGTGTGTGTGTGTGTGTGTGTGTGTGTGTGTGTGTGTGTGTGTGTGTGTGTGTGTGTGTGTGTGTGTGTGTGTGTGTGTGTGTGTGTGTGTGTGTGTGTGTGTGTGTGTGTGTGTGTGTGTGTAAAGAAGAGATACGATACAAATATTGTTTCTACTCCACCATGGACCGTTGGACCGGAGAGATACTCCTATATGGAGAGGTGGGTCGCCAGCTGAAAAATGTTAACGACTATATCTATCTGGCATTGTTCCTGCGATCAACATTTCGGATCTAGTATCAAAAAAACCGAAATGTAAATATTTTTACTATCGTAATGGTTAAGTACAAAATCCATTCGGCCAAAATTATTTTGGTATTTCTATGAAACATAGTATTTCTGACACTAGTAAAAAAAAACTGTGAATGAAAATATAGGTAATGTTAAAGTTTCGGAGCTAAATTAAATGCAACTGCTACAAACGTTTCACACAAGAATAAAATACGAAGGGGTAAAGACAGTTTCTTCAAATTAAACAGTTCAACCGTTTAGTATTAATTACTTTAAATGTTTTTTTTTTAACTATAGTTCCATTGATCTTACTTATAAATAAATGTCGAATTTTCAAATGCTGTTTCGTCACTCTAGAAATAATCATGTAGAAATATCACACAAATTCTATCTTGTAGAAGTAAAGAGTGGTTGCACAATTGTTACAATACAGTAAAACCTCTCATATCCGGATCAATGTGGCGGCAGCCCAATCCGGATAACAAAAATCCGGATATGGGAGAGGTTATGTAATGATGTACGTTTGTACTACATAATCACAAACATTCCAATTGGAAGCAGATGAATGATTGTTCTAAGTAAATAAGTTGCATTTATTGAAGTTTGTAATTATATTTTAATAGCAGTATAGAACTATACTTAGAACTCACATACATGTATGCACATTAATTATATTTATCAGTTTTGATAAAAAAAGATAATGGCGGTTTGCTTGTTTCGTTGAACACGTTTCTTTGATGAAATATCCCTCCACCTTGGAAAGAATAAACTATCGGCTGATTTTATGTATTTACTTCGACGTACTCAATCAGCTAGTCAAATACCTGAAAAGCTTCTCTATGTGTCATGGTTTGTTGCTTTCGTCACCTTCGCCCGACGCTGGCTGTGTGCTTACTGAGACTATAATGTAATAATTCACTGTTACTTTATTTTCATATTACGTCTGGATATCGGATGTTCCGGATATGAGAGGGCCAGATATAAGAGGTTTTACTGTATTTGCATGTAGATAATTATACTTTGATTTGAAGTAGAATAAGAATGGGTCTGCGCAGGGTAGGGATGCGATGTTGTCAGTTCGAACGCATTGACAGTCAACCCGCCACTGCCAGAGAGTGAAATGGCAGAACGGAGATAGTAAATCACTCCACCACAGTTACGATGTCACTGAGCGACGAACTGAAGTTTAACGTTGAATTGGCAACAAGGCTCACCCACGCAGCAAGATGTGAATTTCCTATGAGCTCAGACGGCTGTAATCCCCACCCCCTCTGGTCGATTTTACCTACGCAGAATCCTATTCTGTTTTAAATCAAACTATAGGAGGGGTCATGCATGCTACAATGTCCCGCTACTCTGAGAGCTGCTATTATAAGCACCATCACAACACAATTCATCTTTGCGAATCTATGAAATATTTCACGCAATGATGACATACGTATATTTGAAGTATAACACTTGATTATTTTATGCAAAACTTTAATTAAAATACAATTTCAATATGTTTAATAGAGTAAAATTGATAAAGAACCCATTCCCGTAACGTCTAAAATTCCTGCAAGAGTATTGTGTAATGTCTGCCAGTTTATTCGAATTTCGCCGATTAGAAGGTGGACACCTCTTCATCCCGGTTGGTTGTACATGTAGACTACTTCAGGTGAACTACCCCCTTGCCAATACCAAGGGATGATTGTACACCTTTTTATTTCCTTCTTGTTACTAGTGTAACTGTTAGCACTTCTTTGTGACCCCGATATGTGCGGCTGCGCACCTACCTCTACTGCGCAGATACCATGTCACCCCCTCTAATATCTTACATCCTCTACTAAGCGGTTTTATTTCACTATTTTAATCTTACTTATATTGAAAACCAATATTTCCTAAGCGATAGAAGTCGCACTGACCAATCGCCATAAAACTACAACACAGATAAACAGACATTAATTTTCTATATAGACTTTGATCACTGTAGTATAACAAAGGCTATAACTAACTGTAGGCTATTACTGATGGCTGTTGTATAACACAGGCTATAATTAACTGTAGGCTATTACTGATCGCTGTTGTATAACACAGGCTATAACTAACTGTAGGCTATTAATGATCGCTGTTGTATAACAAAGGCTATAACTAACTGTAGGCTATTACTGATCGCTGTTGTATAACACAGGCTATTAGTGATCGCTGTTGTATAGCACAGGCTATAACTAATTGTAGGCTATTACTGATCGCTGTTGTATAACACAGGCTATAATTAACTGTAGGCTATTACTGATCGCTGTTGTATAACACAGGCTATAACTAACTGTAGGCTATTACTGATCGCTGTTGTATAACACAAGCTATAACTAACTGTAGGCTATTACTGATCGCTGTTGTATAACACAGGCTATAACTAACTGTAGGCTATTACTGATCGCTGTTGTATAACACAAGCTATAACTAATTGTAGGCTATTACTGATCGCTGTAGTATAACACAGGCTATAATTAAATGTAGGCTATTACTGATCGCTGTTGTATAACACAGGCTATAACTAACTGTAGGCTATTACTAATGGCTGTTGTATAACACAGGCTATAACTAACTGTAGGCTATTACTGATCGATGTTGTATAACACAGGCTATTACTAACTGTAGGCTATTACTGATCGCTGTAGTATAACACAGGCTATAACTAACTGTAGGCTATTAAGAAAAATAATATATATCTCTTGAATTTAGAGTTAATATTTACAAAGCTATATAATTCCATTAAAAAAACACATATTCCTATCAATTTATAATTTTATATTACTTTTTGTTATATCATTTTTTTGTAATATTTCATCGACGTTTTCTAATTGTATTTTGGAGAAATAACATTTTGGAGATATAGGACGAAGCCTATTCTTGCGTATCTGTTCGTGAAAGCATCATCGATATTTTAGAGTAATTGGATTTAAAGGCTATAAAGGTGGCATTATGTAGCCGTGTTTGGACGTAAAATATGTCCTCTTTTGTGAAAAGCTTTTACTCGTAGTTTGAAACTGCATTGTGAATGCCCGATATCTAGATCAATATTTGCGTGTTTATATTGTGGAAGCATTGTAATTTAAAATAATTTATTTTACACTATTACAAAAAATTTTAACCCTGTACTTCTTTTTGTAAAAACATTTTGTACATATTTTGTACGCATCTGTGCAAGAACATGATTAACTCCGCGTAAACGTGAAGCGCGCGAGCGAGCTTGTGTGTGTGGGTACATATGCAAGTTTGTGTGTGTGTGTGTAAATGCATGAGTGAGTTGCGTTATTACTTACACTCTATGTATTCTATTTAAACAAGATGAATCCTACATGTTTTACTGTGTGTGTGTGTGTGTGTGTGTGTGTGTGTGTGTGTGTGTGTGTGTGTGTGTGTGTGTGTGTTTGTGTGTGTGTGTGTGTGTGTGTGTGTGTGTGTGTGTGTGTGTGTGTGTGTGTGTGTGTGTGTGTTTGTGTGTGTGTGTGTGTGTGTGTGTGTGTGTGTGTGTGTGTGTGTGTGTGTGTGTGTGTGTGTGTGTGTGTGTGTGTGTGTGTGTATTGAGGAAGGGGCAGGGTTAGATACAGTTGTATATAACATTATAATCTGTGAAATGGTCTTGTTGAACCAGTGTACGGGTTATTAGTGCGTATATATTTAACACATCTACGTGTTACGGAAATATTCATGAATTGTTTCCTTGAGGCATGGTGGTAGAAAGTAATTGGGTGAGATTTTAAGAGTTCAAGGTACAAACATGCTTAAAAACATGCGCCGGTTCAAAAACAGATTTCGTAACTTTATTCCCTCAAAACCGTTCTTGCTACGTAATTTGTTTTGCACTTGAAAAGCTTTAAATTGTTTAATTTCGTTTCAAAATGTCGAGAGAGCTGTAATTTCATGATCCCCTGTTGCAATAAGCCTAAATAAAGCTATAAGTATTTTGCCCATATTGTATATCTTCTAATAATAGTTGATTCACATCTTGTTTCGGAAGCCGAAGAAACTTAGTCGTATAAATTATTGTTTAGAATCCGTTGTAAGTCATAGATTATTTATTTCCGTGTATCCAGTTCGAAAGCGTATTTATTTAATTCATTCAACTTATGTTAATAACAAATAAAACCTCCAACCAAAGCCTCCAAATTACAAACAATCAGATAAAACTAATGTAACGCAGCGTAAGCGTTACTTAGTGTCCTTAATAAAAGCGTGTGCTACTTGTTTGCATAGTGAAGAGCATAAACAATATGATTGTGGCCGCAACGTGTAGCATTGGCGCTCCTACTCGTGCTGTTGTGTATCAACGAGTGCGAGAGAGATGGAATATTGAGGGTGGGAGAATAAGGTTGGCCTGTGCTGTTTACAGTCCTGTCTCACAATAAGAAAAGCCGGTCGGCCCTCCTCCCTTCAACCCTTAAGCAACAAATCATCCACTTTTCTAACCGATTGTAAATCATTAGTTACTAAACACTGGGTTTTGTTGTGTTTGTGATCTTCTATTACTACTTACGACTTACTCTTGCTTTCTAGGCTGCAACAAGTACGCTATGTGCAATTTGGTCACGACGAAAATTGTTTGTTTAAACAGATTTTATTGTTATGTTTAAATTTATCGGACTTTTTTTAAGAATCTATCGTGTTTTTTAGCTTTCTCTCATCTTTCAAGATATAGGCGAAATTATAAATTATACTAAAGCAATATTGGTAGCCTATGTATCAGTTCTTGAAATAAAGCATGTAGGATGGCATCTCAGAATGCAATGCCTCCAAAATATATCGAGATCTGATTGAAGATAATGATTACTTGTGATATAGGAGGCTGTGAATAAAGAACGTTTTGAGTCAATTTGTATTAATTATTTAAATATAAAGAAGACATTACTAAGGCCTGACATTGATACGTGATTAGGTCGCCATTGCTTATGAATGTTTTGAAACAAAATTCGTATTAATTTTAACCTCTCTTTAATAAATTGAAATTAATATAGGATACCTTCAAAATATTTTAAATATAAAATGACTTTACAGTCATTTGAGCAAAATGTGCCTAAAGAGACTGAATATTTAACTTAGATGTTAACACAGTTTTTTTCAAATATTTATTCAACAATTAAGTTATAAAAAAATTGGAGGGTTTAGGTCGGATTCGAAGTTTTGAACTGAATATCCTCATGTTCAAAGTCTAGCGCTTTTGCCATTGAGCCAACCTTTCCATAGCTAGAAGTGGATTCCTCAAAGATGTCTATAAATTTTTCTGTTGCTCCCAACTGGTTGTCGAAAACTTCCATTGTACAACCTTAAATTGTTGCCATGGTTACCACACAATAACATAAATAAAGTTTAAGGATGAAAAATGAATGAAAAGAATAAAATAAACAAACTGGATAAACCGTATATAGAACCTTGCTTACAAACGGAGATAATAGAAACTACAACACAATGCAAGCGAATGAAACAAAACGAGTATAAATAGTAACAAACAAAAATTATAGTCCAACATCATACCTTGAGGAAAATGGAAAATTGCAAGGAAATTCGCTTTCTATTTCTCTACTTAATATTGTTATTCTCACATATGTAAAAACATATATGTAATTATAAATTAAAATGAAAATAAAAAAATATTATAATACTTGTTCTAAATTAATACAACCCTGAACATGTACTTAAACCTAATGTACACTGAGTAGGCGTACTCTGGTATGAAATTTATTTAAATTAGAAAAAAATTAATTTAGTCATTTTGTAAATTTATGGTTGATTTTAGAGTATTATTAAATTGCATTTATTTTTCATTTTTGAGGGAGCTTGGGGAGAATAATTTAGTTTTCTGTCCCTCGAAATAGCCTATCTGTACCGTCCCCCCAAAGGAATTCTGGCTGTATTATTTCTCTCAGGAGGTTTGTAAGGACTGGTATTCTTACACCAAACAAACAAACAAATATTTAAATTAGGCCAACCAGTTCTTCCCGGCTAATCCTTTAACTCTAGAAGTCCAGAAGTAGTAGACTAAAGGCTAAATAATATTTCTCCTGGAATCTTCTGGATTAGCTACTGCACAAGTGGGCCTTACGTCATTGTATTTTAACTTTCTATAAGGTTGTTTTAGGTAATTGAATGAGACTAAAATATTTAAGGCACCTGCTGCTGCTACCCTTATGTGATGAACAAGCTGCCCCTATCGCTCTGGGTGGCAACCTGCCGACAGGAGTTGAGGAAGCGTCGTTGTAACCAGGCTACGCATTTCACGATTATCAATGAAAAAATGGTTTGTTATCGATTATTTAAAAAAAAGTAATCAATTGAATATATTAGTAGTTAGTTATGTTTATTGCGAAAATAAAATTATTTAAGCCATGGCTGCTAATAAAATATATGACATGGTCATTTTATACCGGTATATTAACATTACATTCTCAATACATCATCTCAATGTGTATGGATTCATAATCCTTTCCAATCCCTCCTAGAAGCCTCTTTCTCCTAATCCTTACCACCCTAACCCTCAGCCGATAAAATACACAAGTGTTTTGTGCACTTAAGAAACAGATAAATTAATATTTTAGGATTTTCTTGGGTTGAAGAGACTGAAATAAAATGTAATTTGTTTTATTCAATTTTAACTTGTTCTGCCGCTTAAAGGTACACAAAACTAAATTTACCCATTTCTAATCTAAACTAAGTATTAATTCAGGTTCAAACATATTATAAACTAATACAAAATCTTCGCATAGAAAACTCACAAATTGCAACTGAGGGAACTAGCTTGAGTTTATTAAATTATTGCAGGCTACTTAGTAATAAATACACAAAAACCTCATCACAAACTTTCTTTATTTTACCCTTATGTACATTTCAGTTAGCAAGTAACCATCCACAGAGGGATAACATACAAAGACTCCTATAATAGGAATTATTCCTATTAAATAGGCTACTTAGTATTGCATTTCTTTGTAGGTCTGGTGGCTACGTCATCACAAGGAATTAATTTGTGTCATGATACTAGTATACTATACAATGTCTTTAGAAAATCCTAAAATTTACAGCATACACAATCCTACTGTGATGATGAATAATTGATAAATGTAATCTATTAATAAATTTACTCAGGGTTACATTAAAATACATCGGGACTTCAACAAGTTCTTAATAAAATGTTCATATCGCGTTTATTTAATTATTTTGAACTTTAGTTAAATAGAGGAAATCCGTTAGTGCTACTTAACCCCAAAGAATCGACTTGATTAAGCATCCTGTTAGTGACTGGCAAAAAATCCTATCGAACTCTAAAACTCGATTCTGATCTTGTTTTGTATATCCATCTGTAATTATTAGACTCCTAAGATTGTCACAAAATGATAAAAAAAACATTAGATTTAAATTTCTTAAAATTTAATTTATGAAAATAAGTTCAGAAAATGTTCTCACACTGTGTTGTAGTCTGAATGCCGGGATGTAAGCCAACAGGAATTACAAGATCGACTCAGAACACAGGTAAAGATTGGCTTACTTCTCCTAATCTGTGAGTATTCCAGTCACCATGGCAGTATATCATATAAATATTTAATACTATCTATTAATAAAAAAACAAGCAGATGCGAAAGTAATGAACCTTACAAATAAATAATTACAATGAAATGTAATATCGGTACTTGATAAATACACCACTGGGATCGCTGGCGTCAGCTACTGCAGGACATACTGGACTGTGAATCTTTAATGACCGTAGACAGTTTTACGGTTTCGGTGACAATGTCTCTCATTAAATGACACATTTAGTATTTGTTTAAAACCAAGGGTACAAGGCTTTCTTAATTGATTTTAATGTTCCTTTATGGTATTAAATTAACAAAAATTTAAACAGAGTTAGAGAATAAATTAACCTGGTGATTATTGTTACGTAATTAGTAAAATGCATAAAAATCAACGTAATTGATTAATAAAAGAAAATTAATGATATTTAAAAACCAAAATGTTTTTAAAGCTTAATAAATATTTCTACTTTAACATTATAATATAATAAAAAATATGAATTATTTACTACCCACCATACAATTTTTTTGTAAGTGTATTTTATTTTATAACTATTTTAATAAGAGAAACGTAACTAATAAAATTGCTTTCAATTTGTAGTTAGCAAATTTTAATAATGTCAAACAACTTTATTCATATAGCCTACGAATTATTCCCTTGAGACTTTAGAGAGATATAGATCTCTAAAATTAGTTTATTAGAAATGGAAGCATTAATAAAAATAATTACAAAATTCATTTTAATGTTACATATTTAAACACAGTTCTAACAATTATGACTTGCAAAAATATATAATATCTTGAAAAATATCTAAACATTAATAATATTTAAATCATCATAAAGAAATAAGTCCATTTTATTAAATACAAATTGTCTGTCACTTTTTTGTCCGTATTCAATGGGCAGTGTGTAGGATTAGACGCGTCTTCACGAAGGCTAGCCAACGCAACGGTCCAGATGCAAGGTTGAGGCCGCACGCCGCACATTTGCGATGAAACAAAAACAATACAAAAAAGCAGTCGAGAACAAGTTGTGCTCTTTCTTTAAAATATTTTATTGTGGTAATGGAGGATGTCGGCCAAGCCAATCTGTCCCCCATCTGACGCGCATGCGCAAACTTGTATTTCTAACGGCTTGATTTTCGCGCAGCTTGTTCAGAGAATGAGAGAACCGTTTCATTTAGCGCTTACCGCTTAATATTATACACATACATGCTTCTGCAACGTTGCAATGGCATTCGCTATATAAAAAAAGAAATTAATTATTGTGTTTAAATTTCAGGGGAGCTGAACGTTTCGTTAATGTGGTATAAATAATAAAATTAAAACAACAATACAATATTCCTATTGTAATAGTTTATTAATTATAAATTTGTTAAAAATTAAATGTTATTTTACGATCATAACACGTAACTTTCATTCCTTAATGGTCATCTTTGTTTTCTATATAATTTATTTAAAATATCATATATAAATTTATTGATTTAATAAATTTTGTATTTTGAATTACTTCTTTATTAAGATATAGTTAAATCCAAAAGCAGAATTGGTTAATAAATATTTTTTAATGTTTACTTATTGTTTCAGGGGAAACTTTCACCGGCATACAAAATCTCTTATTAGCTTTCTGGGAAAAAAATTAAAAAAGGTTTTTAAAAAATCATAAACAGAAAATACATTAGTTTTATTAATATCTTACTGAATTTTAATAATGTTTAAAAAACATGTTATTTATTGTATTCCTTTGGGAGGCACAGACATAATCACATAAAACTATGTTTGTATATGTTTTATTGTGATTTAATGTATTCCTTTTGTAAGGTGCGAACATCGTCATTTTGACCTATGCTTATGTCTATCTTTGTGATTCAATTTATTCATTTAGACTGCACAAACATCGTCATGAACTGTGCTTCTGTCTCTACTTTGTGATTTAATTTATTCGTTTGTGGCACAAAAACATTATCAATTCAAACTATGTTATTATATATTTTTTGGTTATTTATTGTATTCCTTTGGGAGGCACAGACATCATCACTTTAAACTATGTTTTATTGTGATTTAATGTATTCCTTTTGTAAGGTGCGAACATCGTCATTTTGACCTATGCTTATGTCTATCTTTGTGATTCAATTTATTCATTTAGATTGCACAAACATCGTCATGAACTGTGCTTCTGTCTCTACTTTGTGATTTAATTTATTCGTTTGTGGCACAAAAACAGTATCAATTCAAACTATGTTATTATATATTTTTTGGTTATTTATTGTATTCCTTTGGGAGGCACAGACATCATCACTTTAAACTATGTTTTTATATGTTTTATTGTGATTTAATGTATTCCTTTTGTAAAGTGCGAACATCGTCATTTTGACCTATGATTATGTCTATCTTTGTGATTCAATTTATTCATTTAGATTGCACAAACATCGTCATGAACTATGCTTCTGTCTCTTCTTTGTGATTTAATTTATTGGTTTGTGGCACAAAAACACTATAAATTCAAACTATGTTATTATATATTTTTTGGTTATTTATTGTATTCCTTTGGGAGGCACAGACATCATCACTTTAAACTATGTTTTATATGTTTTATTGTGATTTAAAGTATTCCTTTTGTAAGGTGCGAACATCGTCATTTTGACCTATGCTTATGTCTATTTTTGTGATTCAATTTATTCATTTAGATTGCACAAACATCGTCATGAACTGTGCTTCTGTCTCTACTTTGTGATTTAATTTATTGGTTTGTGGCACAAAAACAGTATCAATTCAAACTATGTTATTATATATTTTTTGGTTATTTATTGTATTCCTTTGGGAGGCACAGACATCATCACTTTAAACTATGTTTGTATATGTTTTATTGTGATTTAAAGTATTCCTTTTGTAAGGTGCGAACATCGTCATTTTGACCTATGCTTTTGTCTATCTTTGCGATTCAATTTATTCATTTAGATTGCACAAACATCGTCATGAACTATGCTTCTGTCTCTTCTTTGTGATTTAATTTATTGGTTTGTGGCACAAAAACAGTATCAATTCAAACTATGTTATTATATATTTTTTGGTTATTTATTGTATTCCTTTGGGAGGCACAGACATCATCACTTTAAACTATGTTTTTATATGTTTTATTGTGATTTAATGTATTCCTTTTGTGAGGTACGAACATCGTCATTTTGACCTATGCTTTTGTCTATCTTTGCGATTCAATTTATTCATTTAGATTGCACAAACATCGTCATGAACTATGCTTCTGTCTCTTCTTTGTGATTTAATTTATTGGTTTGTGGCACAAAAACAGTATCAATTCAAACTATGTTATTATATATTTTTTGGTTATTTATTTTATTCCTTTGGGAGGCACAGACATCATCACTTTAAACTATGTTTGTATATGTTTTATTGTGATTTAATGTATTCCTTTTGTAAGGTGCGAACATCGTCATTTTGACCTATGCTTATGTCTATCTTTGCGATTCAATTTATTCATTTAGATTGCACAAACATCGTCATGAACTGTGCTTATGTCTCTACTTTGTGATTTAATTTATTCGTTTGTGGCACAAAAACATTATCAATTCCAACTATGTTATTATATATTTTTTGGTTATTTATTGTATTCCTTTGGGAGGCACAGACATCATCACTTTAAACTATGTTTGTATATGTTTTATTGTGATTTAAAGTATTCCATTTGTAAGGTGCGAACATCGTCATTTTGACCTATGCTTTTGTCTATCTTTGCGATTCAATTTATTCATTTAGATTGCACAAACATCGCCATGAACTATGCTTCTGTCTCTTCTTTGTGATTTAATTTATTGGTTTGTGGCACAAAAACAGTATCAATTCAAACTATGTTATTATATATTTTTTGGTTATTTATTGTATTCCTTTGGGAGGTACAGACATCATCACTTTAAACTATGTTTGTATATGTTTTATTGTGATTTAAAGTATTCCTTTTGTAAGGTACGAACATCGTCATTTTGACCTATGCTTTTGTCTATCTTTGCGATTCAATTTATTCATTTAGATTGCACAAACATCGTCATGAACTATGCTTCTGTCTCTTCTTTGTGATTTAATTTATTGGTTTGTGGCACAAAAACAGTATCAATTCAAACTATGTTATTATATATTTTTTGGTTATTTATTGTATTCCTTTGGGAGGCACAGACATCATCACTTTAAACTATGTTTGTATATGTTTTATTGTGATTTAAAGTATTCCTTTTGTAAGGTACGAACATCGTCATTTTGACCTATGCTTTTGTCTATCTTTGCGATTCAATTTATTCATTTAGATTGCACAAACATCGTCATGAACTATGCTTCTGTCTCTTCTTTGTGATTTAATTTATTGGTTTGTGGCACAAAAACAGTATCAATTCAAACTATGTTATTATATATTTTTTGGTTATTTATTGTATTCCTTTGGGAGGCACAGACATCATCACTTTAAACTATGTTTGTATATGTTTTATTGTGATTTAAAGTATTCCTTTTGTAAGGTGCGAACATCGTCATTTTGACCTATGCTTATGTCTATCTTTGTGATTCAATTTAGTCATTTAGATTGCACAAACATCGTCATGAACCGATCTTCTGTCTCTACTTTGTGATTATATTTATTCGTTTGTGGCACAAAAACACTATAAATTCAAACTATGTTATTATATATTTTTTGGCTATTTATTGTATTTCTTTGGGAGGCACAGACATCATCACTTTAAACTATGTTTTATATGTTTTATTGTGATTTAATGTATTCCTTTTGTAAGGTGCGAACATCGTCATTTTGACCTATGCTTTTGTCTATCTTTGCGATTCAATTTATTCATTTAGATTGCACAAACATCGTCATGAACTATGCTTCTGTCTCTACTTTGTGATTTAATTTATTCGTTTGTGGCACAAAAACAGTATCAATTCAAACTATGTTATTATTCATTTTTTTGGTTATTTATTGTATTTTTTTGGGAGGCACAGACATCATCACTTTAAACTATGTTTGTATATGTTTTATTGTAATTTAATGTATTCCTTTTGTAAGGTGCGAACATCGCCATTTTGCCCAATGCTGATGTCTATCTTTGTGATTCAATTTATTCTTTTAGATTGCACAAACATCGTCATGAACTGTGCTTATGTCTCTACTTTGTGATTTAATTTATTCGTTTGTGGCACAAAAACAGTATCAATTCAAACTATGTTATTATATATTTTTTTGGTTATTTATTGTATTCCCTTGGGAGGCACAGACATCATCACTTTAAACTATGTTTTTATATGTTTTATTGTGATTTAATGTATTCCATTTGTAAGGTGCGAACATCGTCATTTTGACCTATGCTTTTGTCTATCTTTGTGATTCAATTTATTCATTTAGATTGCACAAACATCGTCATGAACTATGCTTCTGTCTCTTCTTTGTGATTTAATTTATTGGTTTGTGGCACAAAAACACTATAAATTCAAACTATGTTATTATATATTTTTTGGTTATTTATTGTATTCCTTTGGGAGGCACAGACATCATCACTTTAAACTATGTTTTTATATGTTTTATTGTGATTTAATGTATTCCTTTTGTGAGGTACGAACATCGTCATTTTGACCTATGCTTTTGTCTATCTTTGCGATTCAATTTATTCATTTAGATTGCACAAACATCGTCATGAACTATGCTTCTGTCTCTTCTTTGTGATTTAATTTATTGGTTTGTGGCACAAAAACAGTATCAATTCAAACTATGTTATTATATATTTTTTGGTTATTTATTGTATTCCTTTGGGAGGCACAGACATCATCACTTTAAACTATGTTTGTATATGTTTTATTGTGATTTAAAGTATTCCTTTTGTAAGGTACGAACATCGTCATTTTGACCTATGCTTTTGTCTATCTTTGCGATTCAATTTATTCATTTAGATTGCACAAACATCGTCATGAACTATGCTTCTGTCTCTTCTTTGTGATTTAATTTATTGGTTTGTGGCACAAAAACAGTATCAATTCAAACTATGTTATTATATATTTTTTGGTTATTTATTGTATTCCTTTGGGAGGCACAGACATCATCACTTTAAACTATGTTTGTATATGTTTTATTGTGATTTAAAGTATTCCTTTTGTAAGGTACGAACATCGTCATTTTGACCTATGCTTTTGTCTATCTTTGCGATTCAATTTATTCATTTAGATTGCACAAACATCGTCATGAACTATGCTTCTGTCTCTTCTTTGTGATTTAATTTATTGGTTTGTGGCACAAAAACAGTATCAATTCAAACTATGTTATTATATATTTTTTGGTTATTTATTGTATTCCTTTGGGAGGCACAGACATCATCACTTTAAACTATGTTTGTATATGTTTTATTGTGATTTAAAGTATTCCTTTTGTAAGGTACGAACATCGTCATTTTGACCTATGCTTTTGTCTATCTTTGCGATTCAATTTATTCATTTAGATTGCACAAACATCGTCATGAACTATGCTTCTGTCTCTTCTTTGTGATTTAATTTATTGGTTTGTGGCACAAAAACAGTATCAATTCAAACTATGTTATTATATATTTTTTGGTTATTTATTGTATTCCTTTGGGAGGCACAGACATCATCACTTTAAACTATGTTTGTATATGTTTTATTGTGATTTAATGTATTCCTTTTGTAAGGTGCGAACATCGTCATTTTGACCTATGCTTCTGTCTATCTTTGCGATTCAATTTATTCATTTAAATTGCACAAACATCGTCATGAACTATGCTTCTGTCTCTTCTTTGTGATTTAATTTATTGGTTTGTGGCACAAAAACAGTATCAATTCAAACTATGTTATTATATATTTTATGGTTATTTATTGTATTCCTTTGGGAGGCACAGACATCATCACTTTAAACTATGTTTGTATATGTTTTATTGTGATTTAAATTATTCCTTTTGTAAGGTACGAACATCGTCATTTTGACCTATGCTTTTGTCTATCTTTGCGATTCAATTTATTCATTTAGATTGCACAAACATCGTCATGAACTATGCTTCTGTCTCTTCTTTGTGATTTAATTTATTGGTTTGTGGCACAAAAACAGTATCAATTCAAACTATGTTATTATATATTTTTTGGTTATTTATTGTATTCCTTTGGGAGGCACAGACATCATCACTTTAAACTATGTTTGTATATGTTTTATTGTGATTTAAAGTATTCCTTTTGTAAGGTACGAACATCGTCATTTTGACCTATGCTTTTGTCTATCTTTGCGATTCAATTTATTCATTTAGATTGCACAAACATCGTCATGAACTATGCTTCTGTCTCTTCTTTGTGATTTAATTTATTGGTTTGTGGCACAAAAACAGTATCAATTCAAACTATGTTATTATATATTTTTTGGTTATTTATTGTATTCCTTTGGGAGGCACAGACATCATCACTTTAAACTATGTTTGTATATGTTTTATTGTGATTTAATGTATTCCTTTTGTAAGGTGCGAACATCGTCATTTTGACCTATGCTTCTGTCTATCTTTGCGATTCAATTTATTCATTTAGATTGCACAAACATCGTCATGAACTATGCTTCTGTCTCTTCTTTGTGATTTAATTTATTGGTTTGTGGCACAAAAACAGTATCAATTCAAACTATGTTATTATATATTTTTTGGTTATTTATTGTATTCCTTTGGGAGGCACAGACATCATCACTTTAAACTATGTTTGAATATGTTTTATTGTGATTTAAAGTATTCCTTTTGTAAGGTGCGAGCATCGTCATTTTGTCCTATGCTTTTGTCTATCTTTGCGATTCAATTTATTCATTTAGATTGCACAAACATCGTCATGTACTAAGCTTCTGTCTCTTCTTTGTGATTTAATTTATTGGTTTGTGGCACAAAAACAGTATCAATTCAAACTATGTTATTATTCATTTTTTTGGTTATTTATTGTATTTTTTTGGGAGGCACAGACATCATCACTTTAAACTATGTTTGTATATGTTTTATTGTGATTTAAAGTATTCCTTTTGTAAGGTACGAACATCGTCATTTTGACCTATGCTTTTGTCTATCTTTGCGATTCAATTTATTCTTTTAGATTGCACAAACATCGTCATGAACTGTGCTTCTGTCTCTTCTTTGTGATATAATTTATTCTTTTGTGGCACAAAAACAGTATCAATTCAAACTATGTTATTATATATTTTTTGGTTATTTATTGTATTCCTTTGGGAGGAACAGACATCATCACTTTAAACTATGTTTGTATATGTTTTATTGTGATTTAATGTATTCCTTTTGTAACGTGCGAACATCGTCATTTTGACCTATGCTTATGTCTATCTTTGTGATTCAATTTATTCATTTAGATTGCACAAACATCGTCATGAACTGTGCTTCTGTCTCTACTTTGTGATTTAATTTATTGGTTTGTGGCTCAAAAACATTATCAATTCCAACTATGTTATTATATATTTTTTGGTTATTTATTGTATTCCTTTAGGAGGCACAGACATCATCAATTTAAACTATCTTTGTATATGTTTTATTGTGATTTAAAGTATTCCTTTTGTAAGGTGCGAACATCGTCATTTTGACCTATGCTTTTGTCTATCTTTGCGATTCAATTTATTCATTTAGATTGCACAAACATCGTCATGAACTATGCTTCTGTCTCTTCTTTGTGATTTAATTTATTGGTTTGTGGCACAAAAACACTATAAATTCAAACTATGTTATTATATATTTTTTGGTTATTTATTGTATTCCTTTGGGAGGCACAGACATCATCACTTTAAACTATGTTTGTATATGTTTTATTGTGACCTAATGTATTCCTTTTGTAAGGTGCGAACATCGTCATTTTGACCTATGCTTTTGTCTATCTTTGCGATTCAATTTATTCATTTAGATTGCACAAACATCGTCATGAACTTTGCTTCTGTCTCTTCTTTGTGATTTAATTTATTGGTTTGTGGCACAAAAACACTATAAATTCAAATTATGTTATTATATATTTTTTGGTTATTTATTGTATTCCTTTGGGAGGCACAGACATCATCACTTTAAACTATGTTTGTATATGTTTTATTGTGATTTAATGTATTCCTTTTGTAAGGTGCGAACATCGTCATTTTGACCTATGCTTTTGTCTATCTTTGTGATTCAATTTATTCATTTAGATTGCACAAACATCGTCATGAACTATGCTTCTGTCTCTTCTTTGTGATTTAATTTATTGGTTTGTGGCACAAAAACAGTATCAATTCAAACTATGTTATTATATATTTTTTGGTTATTTATTGTATTCCTTTGGGAGGCACAGACATCATCACTTTAAACTATGTTTGTATATGTTTTATTGTGATTTAATGTATTCCTTTTGTAAGGTGCGAACATCGTCATTTTGACCTATGCTTATGACTATCTTTGTGATTCAATTTATTCATTTAGATTGCACAAACATCGTCATGAACTGTGCTTCTGTCTCTACTTTGTGATTTAATTTATTGGTTTGTGGCACAAAAACAGTATCAATTCAAACTATGTTATTATATATTTTTTGGTTATTTATTGTATTCCTTTGGGAGGCACAGACATCATCACTTTAAACTATGTTTGTATATGTTTTATTGTGATTTAAAGTATTCCTTTTGTAAGGTGCGAACATCGTCATTTTGACCTATGCTTTTGTCTATCTTTGCGATTCAATTTATTCATTTAGATTGCACAAACATCGTCATGAACTATGCTTCTGTCTCTTCTTTGTGATTTAATTTATTGATTTGTGGCACAAAAACATTATCAATTCAAACTATGTTATTATATATTTTTTGGTTATTTATTGTATTCCTTTGGGAGGCACAGACATCATCACTTTAAACTATGTTTGTATATGTTTTATTGTGATTTAATGTATTCCTTTTGTAAGGTGCGAACATCGTCATTTTGACCTATGCTTCTGCCTATCTTTGCGATTCAATTTATTCATTTAGATTGCACAAACATCGTCATGAACTATGCTTCTGTCTCTTCTTTGTGATTTAATTTATTGGTTTGTGGCACAAAAACAGTATCAATTCAAACTATGTTATTATATATTTTTTGGTTATTTATTGTATTCCTTTGGGAGGCACAGACATCATCACTTTAAACTATGTTTGTATATGTTTTATTGTGATTTAATGTATTCCTTTTGTAAGGTGCGAACATCGTCATTTTGACCTATGCTTCTGCCTATCTTTGCGATTCAATTTATTCATTTAGATTGCACAAACATCGTCATGAACTATGCTTCTGTCTCTTCTTTGTGATTTAATTTATTGGTTTGTGGCACAAAAACAGTATCAATTCAAACTATGTTATTATATATTTTTTGGTTATTTATTGTATTCCTTTGGGAGGCACAGACATCATCACTTTAAACTATGTTTGTATATGTTTTATTGTGATCTAAAGTATTCCTTTTGTAAGGTGCGAACATCGTCATTTTGTCCTATGCTTTTGTCTATCTTTGCGATTCAATTTATTCATTTAGATTGCACAAACATCGTCATGTACTATGCTTCTGTCTCTTCTTTGTGATTTAATTTATTGGTTTGTGGCACAAAAACAGTATCAATTCAAACTATGTTATTATATATTTTTTGGTTATTTATTGTATTCCTTTGGGAGGCACAGACATCATCACTTTAAACTATGTTTGTATATGTTTTATTGTGATTTAAAGTATTCCTTTTGTAAGGTACGAACATCGTCATTTTGACCTATGCTTTTGTCTATCTTTGCGATTCAATTTATTCTTTTAGATTGCACAAACATCGTCATGAACTGTGCTTCTGTCTCTTCTTTGTGATATAATTTATTTTTTTGTGGCACAAAAACAGTATCAATTCAAACTATGTTATTATATATTTTTTGGTTATTTATTGTATTCATTTGGGAGGCACAGACATCATCACTTTAAACTATGTTTGTATATGTTTTATTGTGATTTAATGTATTCCTTTTGTAAGGTGCGAACATCGTCATTTTGACCTATGCTTATGTCTATCTTTGTGATTCAATTTATTCATTTAGATTGCACAAACATCGTCATGAACTGTGCTTCTGTCTCTACTTTGTGATTTAATTTATTGGTTTGTGGCACAAAAACATTATCAATTCCAACTATGTTATTATATATTTTTTGGTTATTTATTGTATTCCTTTGGGAGGCACAGACATCATCACTTTAAACTATGTTTGTATATGTTTTATTGTGATTTAATGTATTCCTTTTGTAAGGTGCGAACATCGTCATTTTGACCTATGCTTCTGTCTATCTTTGCGATTCAATTTATTCATTTAGATTGCACAAACATCGTCATGAACTATGCTTCTGTCTCTTCTTTGTGATTTAATTTATTGGTTTGTGGCACAAAAACAGTATCAATTCAAACTATGTTATTATATATTTTTTGGTTATTTATTGTATTCCTTTGGGAGGCACAGACATCATCACTTTAAACTATGTTTGTATATGTTTTATTGTGATTTAAAGTATTCCTTTTGTAAGGTGCGAACATCGTCATTTTGTCCTATGCTTTTGTCTATCTTTGCGATTCAATTTATTCATTTAGATTGCACAAACATCGTCATGAACTATGCTTCTGTCTCTTCTTTGTGATTTAATTTATTGGTTTGTGGCACAAAAACAGTATCAATTCAAACTATGTTATTATATATTTTTTGGTTATTTATTTTATTCCTTTGGGAGGCACAGACATCATCACTTTAAACTATGTTTGTATATGTTTTATTGTGATTTAATGTATTCCTTTTGTAAGGTGCGAACATCGTCATTTTGACCTATGCTTATGTCTATCTTTGCGATTCAATTTATTCATTTAGATTGCACAAACATCGTCATGAACTGTGCTTATGTCTCTACTTTGTGATTTAATTTATTCGTTTGTGGCACAAAAACATTATCAATTCCAACTATGTTATTATATATTTTTTGGTTATTTATTGTATTCCTTTGGGAGGCACAGACATCATCACTTTAAACTATGTTTGTATATGTTTTATTGTGATTTAAAGTATTCCATTTGTAAGGTGCGAACATCGTCATTTTGACCTATGCTTTTGTCTATCTTTGCGATTCAATTTATTCATTTAGATTGCACAAACATCGTCATGAACTATGCTTCTGTCTCTTCTTTGTGATTTAATTTATTGGTTTGTGGCACAAAAACAGTATCAATTCAAACTATGTTATTATATATTTTTTGGTTATTTATTGTATTCCTTTGGGAGGTACAGACATCATCACTTTAAACTATGTTTGTATATGTTTTATTGTGATTTAAAGTATTCCTTTTGTAAGGTACGAACATCGTCATTTTGACCTATGCTTTTGTCTATCTTTGCGATTCAATTTATTCATTTAGATTGCACAAACATCGTCATGAACTATGCTTCTGTCTCTTCTTTATGATTTAATTTATTGGTTTGTGGCACAAAAACAGTATCAATTCAAACTATGTTATTATATATTTTTTGGTTATTTATTGTATTCCTTTGGGAGGCACAGACATCATCACTTTAAACTATGTTTGTATATGTTTTATTGTGATTTAAAGTATTCCTTTTGTAAGGTACGAACATCGTCATTTTGACCTATGCTTTTGTCTATCTTTGCGATTCAATTTATTCATTTAGATTGCACAAACATCGTCATGAACTATGCTTCTGTCTCTTCTTTGTGATTTAATTTATTGGTTTGTGGCACAAAAACAGTATCAATTCAAACTATGTTATTATATATTTTTTGGTTATTTATTGTATTCCTTTGGGAGGCACAGACATCATCACTTTAAACTATGTTTGTATATGTTTTATTGTGATTTAAAGTATTCCTTTTGTAAGGTACGAACATCGACATTTTGACCTATGCTTTTGTCTATCTTTGCGATTCAATTTATTCATTTAGATTGCACAAACATCGTCATGAACTATGCTTCTGTCTCTTCTTTGTGATTTAATTTATTGGTTTGTGGCACAAAAACAGTATCAATTCAAACTATGTTATTATATATTTTTTGGTTATTTATTGTATTCCTTTGGGAGGCACAGACATCATCACTTTAAACTATGTTTGTATATGTTTTATTGTGATTTAAAGTATTCCTTTTGTAAGGTACGAACATCGTCATTTTGACCTATGCTTTTGTCTATCTTTGCGATTCAATTTATTCATTTAGATTGCACAAACATCGTCATGAACTATGCTTCTGTCTCTTCTTTGTGATTTAATTTATTGGTTTGTGGCACAAAAACAGTATCAATTCAAACTATGTTATTATATATTTTTTGGTTATTTATTGTATTCCTTTGGGAGGCACAGACATCATCACTTTAAACTATGTTTGTATATGTTTTATTGTGATTTAATGTATTCCTTTTGTAAGTTGCGAACATCGTCATTTTGACCTATGCTTCTGTCTATCTTTGCGATTCAATTTATTCATTTAGATTGCACAAACATCGTCATGAACTATGCTTCTGTCTCTTCTTTGTGATTTAATTTATTGGTTTGTGGCACAAAAACAGTATCAATTCAAACTATGTTATTATATATTTTATGGTTATTAATTGTATTCCTTTGGGAGGCACAGACATCATCACTTTAAACTATGTTTGTATATGTTTTATTGTGATTTAAATTATTCCTTTTGTAAGGTACGAACATCGTCATTTTGACCTATGCTTTTGTCTATCTTTGCGATTCAATTTATTCATTTAGATTGCACAAACATCGTCATGAACTATGCTTCTGTCTCTTCTTTGTGATTTAATTTATTGGTTTGTGGCACAAAAACAGTATCAATTCAAACTATGTTATTATATATTTTTTGGTTATTTATTGTATTCCTTTGGGAGGCACAGACATCATCACTTTAAACTATGTTTGTATATGTTTTATTGTGATTTAAAGTATTCCTTTTGTAAGGTACGAACATCGTCATTTTGACCTATGCTTTTGTCTATCTTTGAGATTCAATTTATTCATTTAGATTGCACAAACATCGTCATGAACTATGCTTCTGTCTCTTCTTTGTGATTTAATTTATTGGTTTGTGGCACAAAAACAGTATCAATTCAAACTATGTTATTATATATTTTTTGGTTATTTATTGTATTCCTTTGGGAGGCACAGACATCATCACTTTAAACTATGTTTGTATATGTTTTATTGTGATTTAATGTATTCCTTTTGTAAGGTGCGAACATCGTCATTTTGACCTATGCTTCTGTCTATCTTTGCGATTCAATTTATTCATTTAGATTGCACAAACATCGTCATGAACTATGCTTCTGTCTCTTCTTTGTGATTTAATTTATTGGTTTGTGGCACAAAAACAGTATCAATTCAAACTATGTTATTATATATTTTTTGGTTATTTATTGTATTCCTTTGGGAGGCACAGACATCATCACTTTAAACTATGTTTGTATATGTTTTATTGTGATTTAAAGTATTCCTTTTGTAAGGTGCGAGCATCGTCATTTTGTCCTATGCTTTTGTCTATCTTTGCGATTCAATTTATTCATTTAGATTGCACAAACATCGTCATGTACTAAGCTTCTGTCTCTTCTTTGTGATTTAATTTATTGGTTTGTGGCACAAAAACAGTATCAATTCAAACTATGTTATTATTCATTTTTTTGGTTATTTATTGTATTTTTTTGGGAGGCACAGACATCATCACTTTAAACTATGTTTGTATATGTTTTATTGTGATTTAAAGTATTCCTTTTGTAAGGTACGAACATCGTCATTTTGACCTATGCTTTTGTCTATTTTTGCGATTCAATTTATTCTTTTAGATTGCACAAACATCGTCATGAACTGTGCTTCTGTCTCTTCTTTGTGATATAATTTATTGGTTTGTGGCATAAAAACAGTATCAATTCAAACTATGTTATTATATATTTTTTGGTTATTTATTGTATTCCTTTGGGAGGCACAGACATCATCAGTTTAAACTATGTTTGTATATGTTTTATTGTGATTTAATGTATTCCTTTTGTAAGGTGCGAACATCGTCATTTTGACCTATGCTTATGTCTATCTTTGTGATTCAATTTATTCATTTAGATTGCACAAACATCGTCATGAACTGTGCTTCTGTCTCTACTTTGTGATTTAATTTATTGGTTTGTGGCACAAAAACATTATCAATTCCAACTATGTTATTATATATTTTTTGGTTATTTATTGTATTCCTTTAGGAGGCACAGACATCATCAATTTAAACTATCTTTGTATATGTTTTATTGTGATTTAAAGTATTAATTTTGTAAGGTGCGAACATCGTCATTTTGACCTATGCTTTTGTCTATCTTTGCGATTCAATTTATTCATTTAGATTGCACAAACATCGTCATGAACTATGCTTCTGTCTCTTCTTTGTGATTTAATTTATTGGTTTGTGGCACAAAAACACTATAAATTCAAACTATGTTATTATATATTTTTTGGTTATTTATTGTATTCCTTTGGGAGGCACAGACATCATCATTTTAAACTATGTTTGTATATGTTTTATTGTGATTTAAAGTATTCCTTTTGTAAGGTACGAACATCGTCATTTTGACCTATGCTTTTGTCTATCTTTGCGATTCAATTTGTTCTTTTAGATTGCACAAACATCGTCATGAACTGTGCTTCTGTCTCTTCTTTGTGATATAATTTATTGGTTTGTGGCACAAAAACAGTATCAATTCAAACTATGTTATTATATATTTTTTGGTTATTTATTGTATTCCTTTGGGAGGAACAGACATCATCACTTTAAACTATGTTTGTATATGTTTTATTGTGATTTAATGAATTCCTTTTGTAAGGTGCGAACATCGTCATTTTGACCTATGCTTATGTCTATCTTTGTGATTCAATTTATTCATTTAGATTGCACAAACATCGTCATGAACTGTGCTTCTGTCTCTACTTTGTGATTTAATTTATTGGTTTGTGGCACAAAAACATTATCAATTCCAACTATGTTATTATATATTTTTTGGTTATTTATTGTATTCCTTTAGGAGGCACAGACATCATCAATTTAAACTATCTTTGTATATGTTTTATTGTGATTTAAAGTATTCCTTTTGTAAGGTGCGAACATCGTCATTTTTACCTATGCTTTTGTCTATCTTTGCGATTCAATTTATTCATTTAGATTGCACAAACATCGTCATGAACTATGCTTCTGTCTCTTCTTTGTGATTTAATTTATTGGTTTGTGGCACAAAAACACTATAAATTCAAACTATGTTATTATATATTTTTTGGTTATTTATTGTATTCCTTTGGGAGGCACAGACATCATCACTTTAAACTATGTTTGTATATGTTTTATTGTGATTTAAAGTATTCCTTTTGTAAGGTGCGAACATCGTCATTTTGACCTATGCTTTTGTCTATCTTTGCGATTCAATTTATTCATTTAGATTGCACAAACATCGTCATGAACTATGCTTCTGTCTCTTCTTTGTGATTTAATTTATTGGTTTGTGGCACAAAAACATTATCAATTCAAACTATGTTATTATATATTTTTTGGTTATTTATTGTATTCCTTTGGGAGGCACAGACATCATCACTTTAAACTATGTTTGTATATGTTTTATTGTGATTTAATGTATTCCTTTTGTAAGGTGCGAACATCGTCATTTTGACCTATGCTTCTGCCTATCTTTGCGATTCAATTTATTCATTTAGATTGCACAAACATCGTCATGAACTATGCTTCTGTCTCTTCTTTGTGATTTAATTTATTGGTTTGTGGCACAAAAACAGTATCAATTCAAACTATGTTATTATATATTTTTTGGTTATTTATTGTATTCCTTTGGGAGGCACAGACATCATCACTTTAAACTATGTTTGTATATGTTTTATTGTGATTTAAAGTATTCCTTTTGTAAGGTACGAACATCGTCATTTTGACCTATGCTTTTGTCTATCTTTGCGATTCAATTTATTCATTTAGATTGCACAAACATCGTCATGAACTATGCTTCTGTCTCTTCTTTGTGATTTAATTTATTGGTTTGTGGCACAAAAACAGTATCAATTCAAACTATGTTATTATATATTTTTTGGTTATTTATTGTATTCCTTTGGGAGGCACAGACATCATCACTTTAAACTATGTTTGTATATGTTTTATTGTGATTTAAAGTATTCCTTTTGTAAGGTGCGAGCATCGTCATTTTGTCCTATGCTTTTGTCTATCTTTGCGATTCAATTTATTCATTTAGATTGCACAAACATCGTCATGTACTAAGCTTCTGTCTCTTCTTTGTGATTTAATTTATTGGTTTGTGGCACAAAAACAGTATCAATTCAAACTATGTTATTATTCATTTTTTTGGTTATATATTGTATTTTTTTGGGAGGCACAGACATCATCACTTTAAACTATGTTTGTATATGTTTTATTGTGATTTAAAGTATTCCTTTTGTAAGGTACGAACATCGTCATTTTGACCTATGCTTTTGTCTATCTTTGCGATTCAATTTGTTCTTTTAGATTGCACAAACATCGTCATGAACTGTGCTTCTGTCTCTTCTTTGTGATATAATTTATTGGTTTGAGGCACAAAAACAGTATCAATTCAAACTATGTTATTATATATTTTTTGGTTATTTATTGTATTCCTTTGGGAGGCACAGACATCATCAGTTTAAACTATGTTTGTATATGTTTTATTGTGATTTAATGTATTCCTTTTGTAAGGTGCGAACATCGTCATTTTGACCTATGCTTATGTCTATCTTTGTGATTCAATTTATTCATTTAGATTGCACAAACATCGTCATGAACTGTGCTAATGTCTCTACTTTGTGATTTAATTTATTCGTTTGTGGCACAAAAACATTATCAATTCAAACTATGTTATTATATATTTTTTGGTTATTTATTGTATTCCTTTGGGAGGCACAGACATCATCACTTTAAACTATGTTTGTATATGTTTTATTGTGATTTAAAGTATTCCATTTGTAAGGTGCGAACATCGTCATTTTGACCTATGCTTTTGTCTATCTTTGCGATTCAATTTATTCATTTAGATTGCACAAACATCGTCATGAACTATGCTTCTGTCTCTTCTTTGTGATTTAATTTATTGGTTTGTGGCACAAAAACACTATAAATTCAAACTATGTTATTATATATTTTTTGGTTATTTATTGTATTCCTTTGGGAGGCACAGACATCATCACTTTAAACTATGTTTGTATATGTTTTATTGTGATTTAAAGTATTCCTTTTGTAAGGTACGAACATCGTCATTTTGACCTATGCTTTTGTCTATCTTTGCGATTCAATTTATTCTTTTAGATTGCACAAACATCGTCATGAACTGTGCTTCTGTCTCTTCTTTGTGATTTAATTTATTGGTTTGTGGCACAAAAACACTATAAATTCAAACTATGTTATTATATATTTTTTGGTTATTTATTGTATTCCTTTGGGAGGCACAGACATCATCACTTTAAACTATGTTTGTATATGTTTTATTGTGATTTAAAGTATTCCTTTTGTAAGGTACGAACATCGTCATTTTGACCTATGCTTTTGTCTATCTTTGCGATTCAATTTATTCTTTTAGATTGCACAAACATCGTCATGAACTGTGCTTCTGTCTCTTCTTTGTGATATAATTTATTTTTTTGTGGCACAAAAACAGTATCAATTCAAACTATGTTATTATATATTTTTTGGTTATTTATTGTATTCCTTTGGGAGGCACAGACATCATCACTTTAAACTATGTTTGTATATGTTTTATTGTGATTTAATGTATTCCTTTTGTAAGGTGCGAACATCGTCATTTTGACCTATGCTTATGTCTATCTTTGCGATTCAATTTATTCATTTAGATTGCACAAACATCGTCATGAACTATGCTTCTGTCTCTTCTTTGTGATTTAATTTATTGGTTTGTGGCACAAAAACAGTATCAATTCAAACTATGTTATTATATATTTTTTGGTTATTTATTGTAATCCTTTGGGAGGCACAGACATCATCACTTTAAACTATGTTTGTATATGTTTTATTGTGATTTAATGTATTCCTTTTGTAAGGTGCGAACATCGTCATTTTGACCTATGCTTATGTCTATCTTTGTGATTCAATTTATTCATTTAGATTGCACAAACATCGTCATGAACTGTGCTTCTGTCTACTTTGTGATTTAATTTATTGGTTTGTGGCACAAAAACTGTATCAATTCAAACTATGTTATTATACATTTTTTGGTTATTTATTGTATTCCTTTGGGAGGCACAGACATCACCACTTTAAACTATGTTTGTATATGTTTTATTGTGATTTAAAGTATTCCTTTTGTAAGGTGCGAACATCGTCATTTTGACCTATGCTTTTGTCTATCTTTGCGATTCAATTTATTCATTTAGATTGCACAAACATCGTCATGAACTATGCTTCTGTCTCTTCTTTGTGATTTAATTTATTGGTTTGTGGCACAAAAACATTATCAATTCAAACTATGTTATTATATATTTTTTGGTTATTTATTGTATTCCTTTGGGAGGCACAGACATCATCACTTTAAACTATGTTTGTATATGTTTTATTGTGATTTAATGTATTCCTTTTGTAAGGTGCGAACATCGTCATTTTGACCTATGCTTCTGCCTATCTTTGCGATTCAATTTATTCATTTAGATTGCACAAACATCGTCATGAACTATGCTTCTGTCTCTTCTTTGTGATTTAATTTATTGGTTTGTGGCACAAAAACAGTATCAATTCAAACTATGTTATTATATATTTTTTGGTTATTTATTGTATTCCTTTGGGAGGCACAGACATCATCACATTAAACTATGTTTGTATATGTTTTATTGTGATTTAAAGTATTCCTTTTGTAAGGTGCGAACATCGTCATTTTGTCCTATGCTTTTGTCTATCTTTGCGATTCAATTTATTCATTTAGATTGCACAAACATCGTCATGTACTATGCTTCTGTCTCTTCTTTGTGATTTAATTTATTGGTTTGTGGCACAAAAACACTATAAATTCAAACTATGTTATTATATATTTTTTGGTTATTTATTGTATTCCTTTGGGAGGCACAGACATCATCACTTTAAACTATGTTTGTATATGTTTTATTGTGATTTAAAGTATTCCTTTTGTAAGGTGCGAACATCGTCATTTTGACCTATGCTTTTGTCTATCTTTGCGATTCAATTTATTCATTTAGATTGCTCAAACATCGTCATGAACTATGCTTCTGTCTCTTCTTTGTGATTTAATTTATTGGTTTGTGGCACAAAAACATTATCAATTCAAACTATGTTATTATATATTTTTTGGTTATTTATTGTATTCCTTTGGGAGGCACAGACATCATCACTTTAAACTATGTTTGTATATGTTTTATTGTGATTTAATGTATTCCTTTTGTAAGGTGCGAACATCGTCATTTTGACCTATGCTTATGTCTATCTTTGTGATTCAATTTATTCATTTAGATTGCACAAACATCGTCATGAACTGTGCTTCTGTCTCTACTTTGTGATTTAATTTATTGGTTTGTGGCACAAAAACATTATCAATTCCAACTATGTTATTATATATTTTTTGGTTATTTATTGTATTCCTTTGGGAGGCACAGACATCATCACTTTAAACTATGTTTGTATATGTTTTATTGTGATTTAATGTATTCCTTTTGTAAGGCGCGAACATCGTCATTTTGACCTATGCTTCTGTCTATCTTTGCGATTCAATTTATTCATTTAGATTGCACAAACATCGTCATGAACTATGCTTCTGTCTCTTCTTTGTGATTTAATTTATTGGTTTGTGGCACAAAAACACTATAAATTCAAACTATGTTATTATATATTTTTTGGTTATTTATTGTATTCCTTTGGGAGGCACAGACATCATCACTTTAAACTATGTTTGTATATGTTTTATTGTGATTTAAAGTATTCCTTTTGTAAGGTGCGAACATCGTCATTTTGACCTATGCTTTTGTCTATCTTTGCGATTCAATTTATTCATTTAGATTGCACAAACATCGTCATGAACTATGCTTCTGTCTCTTCTTTATGATTTAATTTTTTGGTTTGTGGCACAAAAACATTATCAATTCAAACTATGTTATTATATATTTTTTGGTTATTTATTGTATTCCTTTGGGAGGCACAGACATCATCACTTTAAACTTTGTTTGTATATGTTTTATTGTGATTTAATGTATTCCTTTTGTAAGGTGCGAACATCGTCATTTTGACCTATGCTTCTGCCTATCTTTGCGATTCAATTTATTCATTTAGATTGCACAAACATCGTCATGAACTATGCTTCTGTCTCTTCTTTGTGATTTAATTTATTGGTTTGTGGCACAAAAACAGTATCAAATCAAACTATGTTATTATATATTTTTTGGTTATTTATTGTATTCATTTGGGAGGCACAGACATCATCACTTTAAACTATGTTTGTATATGTTTTATTGTGATTTAAAGTATTCCTTTTGTAAGGTACGAACATCGTCATTTTGACCTATGCTTTTGTCTATCTTTGCGATTCAATTTATTCATTTAGATTGCACAAACATCGTCATGAACTATGCTTCTGTCTCTTCTTTGTGATTTAATTAATTGGTTTGTGGCACAAAAACAGTATCAATTCAAACTATGTTATTATATATTTTTTGGTTATTTATTGTATTCCTTTGGGAGGCACAGACATCATCACTTTAAACTATGTTTGTATATGTTTTATTGTGCTTTAATGTATTCCTTTTGTAAGGTGCGAACATCGTCATTTTGACCTATGCTTCTGTCTATCTTTGCGATTCAATTTATTCATTTAGATTGCACAAACATCGTCATGAACTATGCTTCTGTCTCTTCTTTGTGATTTAATTTATTGGTTTGTGGCACAAAAACAGTATCAATTCAAACTATGTTATTATATATTTTTTGGTTATTTATTGTATTCCTTTGGGAGGCACAGACATCATCACTTTAAACTATGTTTGTATATGTTTTATTGTGATTTAAAGTATTCCTTTTGTAAGGTGCGAGCATCGTCATTTTGTCCTATGCTTTTGTCTATCTTTGCGATTCAATTTATTCATTTAGATTGCACAAACATCGTCATGTACTAAGCTTCAGTCTCTTCTTTGTGATTTAATTTATTGGTTTGTGGCACAAAAACAGTATCAATTCAAACTATGTTATTATTCATTTTTTTGGTTATATATTGTATTTTTTTGGGAGGCACAGACATCATCACTTTAAACTATGTTTGTATATGTTTTATTGTGATTTAAAGTATTCCTTTTGTAAGGTACGTACATCGTCATTTTGACCTATGCTTTTGTCTATCTTTGCGATTTAATTTATTCTTTTAGATTGCACAAACATCGTCATGAACTGTGCTTCCCTCTCTTCTTTGTGATATAATTTATTGGTTTGTGGCACAAAAACAGTATCAATTCAAACTATGTTATTATATATTTTTTGGTTATTTATTGTATTCCTTTGGGAGGCACAGACATCATCAGTTTAAACTATGTTTGTATATGTTTTATTGTGATTTAATGTATTCCTTTTGTAAGGTGCGAACATCGTCATTTTGACCTATGCTTATGTCTATCTTTGTGATTCAATTTATTCATTTAGATTGCACAAACATCGTCATGAACTGTGCTAATGTCTCTACTTTGTGATTTAATTTATTCGTTTGTGGCACAAAAACATTATCAATTCCAACTATGTTATTATATATTTTTTGGTTATTTATTGTATTCCTTTGGGAGGCACAGACATCATCACTTTAAACTATGTTTGTATATGTTTTATTGTGATTTAATGTATTCCTTTTGTAAGGTACGAACATCGTCATTTTGACCTATGCTTTTGTCTATCTTTGCGATTCAATTTATTCTTTTAGATTGCACAAACATCGTCATGAACTGTGCTTCTGTCTCTTCTTTGTGATATAATTTATTTTTTTGTGGCACAAAAACAGTATCAATTCAAACTATGTTATTATATATTTTTTGGTTATTTATTGTATTCCTTTGGGAGGCACAGACATCATCACTTTAAACTATGTTTGTATATGTTTTATTGTGATTTAATGTATTCCTTTTGTAAGGTGCGAACATCGTCATTTTGACCTATGCTTATGTCTATCTTTGCGATTCAATTTATTCATTTAGATTGCACAAACATCGTCATGAACTATGCTTCTGTCTCTTCTTTGTGATTTAATTTATTGGTTTGTGGCACAAAAACAGTATCAATTCAAACTATGTTATTATATATTTTTTGGTTATTTATTGTATTCCCTTGGGAGGCACAGACATCATCACTTTAAACTATGTTTGTATATGTTTTATTGTGATTTAATGTATTCCTTTTGTAAGGTGCGAACATCGTCATTTTGACCTATGCTTATGTCTATCTTTGTGATTCAATTTATTCATTTAGATTGCACAAACATCGTCATGAACTATGCTTCTGTCTCTTCTTTGTGATTTAATTTATTGGTTTGTGGCACAAAAACATTATCAATTCAAACTATGTTATTATATATTTTTTGGTTATTTATTGTATTCCTTTGGGAGGCACAGACATCATCACTTTAAACTATGTTTGTATATGTTTTATTGTGATTTAATGTATTCCTTTTGTAAGGTGCGAACATCGTCATTTTGACCTATGCTTCTGCCTATCTTTGCGATTCAATTTATTCATTTAGATTGCACAAACATCGTCATGAACTATGCTTCTGTCTCTTCTTTGTGATTTAATTTATTGGTTTGTGGCACAAAAACAGTATCAATTCAAACTATGTTATTATATATTTTTTGGTTATTTATTGTATTCCTTTGGGAGGCACAGACATCATCACATTAAACTATGTTTGTATATGTTTTATTGTGATTTAAAGTATTCCTTTTGTAAGGTGCGAACATCGTCATTTTGTCCTATGCTTTTGTCTATCTTTGCGATTCAATTTATTCATTTAGATTGCACAAACATCGTCATGTACTATGCTTCTGTCTCTTCTTTGTGATTTAATTTATTGGTTTGTGGCACAAAAACACTATAAATTCAAACTATGTTATTATATATTTTTTGGTTATTTATTGTATTCCTTTGGGAGGCACAGACATGATCACTTTAAACTATGTTTGTATATGTTTTATTGTGATTTAAAGTATTCCTTTTGTAAGGTACGAACATCGTCATTTTGACCTATGCTTTTGTCTATCTTTGCGATTCAATTTATTCTTTTAGATTGCACAAACATCGTCATGAACTGTGCTTCTGTCTCTTCTTTGTGATATAATTTATTTTTTTGTGGCACAAAAACAGTATCAATTCAAACTATGTTATTATATATTTTTTGGTTATTTATTGTATTCCTTTGGGAGGCACAGACATCATCACTTTAAACTATGTTTGTATATGTTTTATTGTGATTTAATGTATTCCTTTTGTAAGGTGCGAACATCGTCATTTTGACCTATGCTTATGTCTATCTTTGTGATTCAATTTATTCATTTAGATTGCACAAACATCGTCATGAACTGTGCTTCTGTCTCTACTTTGTGATTTAATTTATTGGTTTGTGGCACAAAAACATTATCAATTCCAACTATGTTATTATATATTTTTTGGTTATTTATTGTATTCCTTTGGGAGGCACAGACATCATCACTTTAAACTATGTTTGTATATGTTTTATTGTGATTTAATGTATTCCTTTTGTAAGGCGCGAACATCGTCATTTTGACCTATGCTTCTGTCTATCTTTGCGATTCAATTTATTCATTTAGATTGCACAAACATCGTCATGAACTATGCTTCTGTCTCTTCTTTGTGATTTAATTTATTGGTTTGTGGCACAAAAACAGTATCAATTCAAACTATGTTATTATATATTTTTTGGTTATTTATTGTATTCCTTTGGGAGGCACAGACATCATCACTTTAAACTATGTTTGTATATGTTTTATTGTGATTTAAAGTATTCCTTTTGTAAGGTGCGAACATCGTCATTTTGTCCTATGCTTTTGTCTATCTTTGCGATTCAATTTATTCATTTAGATTGCACAAACATCGTCATGTACTAAGCTTCTGTCTCTTCTTTGTGATTTAATTTATTCGTTTTGTGGCACAAAAACATTATCAATTCAAACTATGTTATAATATATTTTTTTGGGTATTTATTGTATTCATTTGGGAGGCACAGACATCATCACTTTAAACTATGTTTGTATATGTTTTATTGTGATTTAAAGTATTCCTTTTGTAAGGTACGAACATCGTCATTTTGACCTATGCTTTTGTCTATCTTTGCGATTCAATTTATTCTTTTAGATTGCACAAACATCGTCATGAACTGTGCTTCTGTCTCTTCTTTGTGATATAATTTATTGGTTTGTGGCACAAAAACAGTATCAATTCAAACTATGTTATTATATATTTTTTGGTTATTTATTGTATTCCTTTGGGAGGCACAGACATCATCACTTTAAACTATGTTTGTATATGTTTTATTGTGATTTAATGTATTCCTTTTGTAAGGTGCGAACATCGTCATTTTGACCTATGCTTATGTCTATCTTTGTGATTCAATTTATTCATTTAGATTGCACAAACATCGTCATGAACTGTGCTTCTGTCTCTACTTTGTGATTTAATTTATTGGTTTGTGGCACAAAAACATTATCAATTCCAACTATGTTATTATATATTTTTTGGTTATTTATTGTATTCCTTTAGGAGGCACAGACATCATCAATTTAAACTATCTTTGTATATGTTTTATTGTGATTTAAAGTATTCCTTTTGTAAGGTGCGAACATCGTCATTTTGACCTATGCTTTTGTCTATCTTTGCGATTCAATTTATTCATTTAGATTGTACAAACATCGTCATGAACTATGCTTCTGTCTCTTCTTTGTGATTTAATTTATTGGTTTGTGGCACAAAAACACTATAAATTCAAACTATGTTATTATATATTTTTTGGTTATTTATTGTATTCCTTTGGGAGGCACAGACATCATCACTTTAAACTATGTTTGTATATGTTTTATTGTGACCTAATGTATTCCTTTTGTAAGGTGCGAACATCGTCATTTTGACCTATGCTTTTGTCTATCTTTGCGATTCAATTTATTCATTTAGATTGCACAAACATCGTCATGAACTATGCTTCTGTCTCTTCTTTGTGATTTAATTTATTGGTTTGTGGCACAAAAACACTATAAATTCAAATTATGTTATTATATATTTTTTGGTTATTTATTGTATTCCTTTGGGAGGCACAGACATCATCACTTTAAACTATGTTTGTATATGTTTTATTGTGATTTAATGTATTCCTTTTGTAAGGTGCGAACATCGTCATTTTGACCTATGCTTATGTCTATCTTTGCGATTCAATTTATTCATTTAGATTGCACAAACATCGTCATGAACTATGCTTCTGTCTCTTCTTTGTGATTTAATTTATTGGTTTGTGGCACAAAAACAGTATCAATTCAAACTATGTTATTATATATTTTTTGGTTATTTATTGTATTCCTTTGGGAGGCACAGACATCATCACTTTAAACTATGTTTGTATATGTTTTATTGTGATTTAATGTATTCCTTTTGTAAGGTGCGAACATCGTCATTTTGACCTATGCTTTTGTCTATCTTTGCGATTCAATTTATTCATTTAGATTGTACAAACATCGTCATGAACTATGCTTCTGTCTCTTCTTTGTGATTTAATTTATTGGTTTGTGGCACAAAAACACTATAAATTCAAACTATGTTATTATATATTTTTTGGTTATTTATTGTATTCCTTTGGGAGGCACAGACATCATCACTTTAAACTATGTTTGTATATGTTTTATTGTGACCTAATGTATTCCTTTTGTAAGGTGCGAACATCGTCATTTTGACCTATGCTTTTGTCTATCTTTGCGATTCAATTTATTCATTTAGATTGCACAAACATCGTCATGAACTATGCTTCTGTCTCTTCTTTGTGATTTAATTTATTGGTTTGTGGCACAAAAACACTATAAATTCAAATTATGTTATTATATATTTTTTGGTTATTTATTGTATTCCTTTGGGAGGCACAGACATCATCACTTTAAACTATGTTTGTATATGTTTTATTGTGATTTAATGTATTCCTTTTGTAAGGTGCGAACATCGTCATTTTGACCTATGCTTATGTCTATCTTTGCGATTCAATTTATTCATTTAGATTGCACAAACATCGTCATGAACTATGCTTCTGTCTCTTCTTTGTGATTTAATTTATTGGTTTGTGGCACAAAAACAGTATCAATTCAAACTATGTTATTATATATTTTTTGGTTATTTATTGTATTCCTTTGGGAGGCACAGACATCATCACTTTAAACTATGTTTGTATATGTTTTATTGTGATTTAATGTATTCCTTTTGTAAGGTGCGAACATCGTCATTTTGACCTATGCTTATGTCTATCTTTGTGAATCAATTTATTCATTTAGATTGCACAAACATCGTCATGAACTGTGCTTCTGTCTCTACTTTGTGATTTAATTTATTGGTTTGTGGCACAAAAACTGTATCAATTCAAACTATGTTATTATACATTTTTTGGTTATTTATTGTATTCCTTTGGGAGGCACAGACATCATCACTTTAAACTATGTTTGTATATGTTTTATTGTGATTTAAAGTATTCCTTTTGTAAGGTGCGAACATCGTCATTTTGACCTATGCTTTTGTCTATCTTTGCGATTCAATTTATTCATTTAGATTGCACAAACATCGTCATGAACTATGCTTCTGTCTCTTCTTTGTGATTTAATTTATTGGTTTGTGGCACAAAAACATTATCAATTCAAACTATGTTATTATATATTTTTTGGTTATTTATTGTATTCCTTTGGGAGGCACAGACATCATCACTTTAAACTATGTTTGTATATGTTTTATTGTGATTTAATGTATTCCTTTTGTAAGGTACGAACATCGTCATTTTGACCTATGCTTTTGTCTATCTTTGCGATTCAATTTATTCTTTTAGATTGCACAAACATCGTCATGAACTGTGCTTCTGTCTCTTCTTTGTGATATAATTTATTTTTTTGTGGCACAAAAACAGTATCAATTCAAACTATGTTATTATATATTTTTTGGTTATTTATTGTATTCCTTTGGGAGGCACAGACATCATCACTTTAAACTATGTTTGTATATGTTTTATTGTGATTTAATGTATTCCTTTTGTAAGGTGCGAACATCGTCATTTTGACCTATGCTTATGTCTATCTTTGTGATTCAATTTATTCATTTAGATTGCACAAACATCGTCATGAACTGTGCTTCTGTCTCTACTTTGTGATTTAATTTATTGGTTTGTGGCACAAAAACATTATCAATTCCAACTATGTTATTATATATTTTTTGGTTATTTATTGTATTCCTTTGGGAGGCACAGACATCATCACTTTAAACTATGTTTGTATATGTTTTATTGTGATTTAATGTATTCCTTTTGTAAGGCGCGAACATCGTCATTTTGACCTATGCTTCTGTCTATCTTTGCGATTCAATTTATTCATTTAGATTGCACAAACATCGTCATGAACTATGCTTCTGTCTCTTCTTTGTGATTTAATTTATTGGTTTGTGGCACAAAAACAGTATCAATTCAAACTATGTTATTATATATTTTTTGGTTATTTATTGTATTCCTTTGGGAGGCACAGACATGATCACTTTAAACTATGTTTGTATATGTTTTATTGTGATTTAAAGTATTCCTTTTGTAAGGTGCGAACATCGTCATTTTGTCCTATGCTTTTGTCTATCTTTGCGATTCAATTTATTCATTTAGATTGCACAAACATCGTCATGTACTAAGCTTCTGTCTCTTCTTTGTGATTTAATTTATTCGTTTTGTGGCACAAAAACATTATCAATTCAAACTATGTTATAATATATTTTTTTGGGTATTTATTGTATTCATTTGGGAGGCACAGACATCATCACTTTAAACTATGTTTGTATATGTTTTATTGTGATTTAAAGTATTCCTTTTGTAAGGTACGAACATCGTCATTTTGACCTATGCTTTTGTCTATCTTTGTGATTCAATTTATTCATTTAGATTGCACAAACATCGTCATGAACTGTGCTTCTGTCTCTACTTTGTGATTTAATTTATTGGTTTGTGGCACAAAAACATTATCAATTCCAACTATGTTATTATATATTTTTTGGTTATTTATTGTATTCCTTTAGGAGGCACAGACATCATCAATTTAAACTATCTTTGTATATGTTTTATTGTGATTTAAAGTATTCCTTTTGTAAGGTGCGAACATCGTCATTTTGACCTATGCTTTTGTCTATCTTTGCGATTCAATTTATTCATTTAGATTGTACAAACATCGTCATGAACTATGCTTCTGTCTCTTCTTTGTGATTTAATTTATTGGTTTGTGGCACAAAAACACTATAAATTCAAACTATGTTATTATATATTTTTTGGTTATTTATTGTATTCCTTTGGGAGGCACAGACATCATCACTTTAAACTATGTTTGTATATGTTTTATTGTGACCTAATGTATTCCTTTTGTAAGGTGCGAACATCGTCATTTTGACCTATGCTTTTGTCTATCTTTGCGATTCAATTTATTCATTTAGATTGCACAAACATCGTCATGAACTATGCTTCTGTCTCTTCTTTGTGATTTAATTTATTGGTTTGTGGCACAAAAACACTATAAATTCAAATTATGTTATTATATATTTTTTGGTTATTTATTGTATTCCTTTGGGAGGCACAGACATCATCACTTTAAACTATGTTTGTATATGTTTTATTGTGATTTAATGTATTCCTTTTGTAAGGTGCGAACATCGTCATTTTGACCTATGCTTATGTCTATCTTTGCGATTCAATTTATTCATTTAGATTGCACAAACATCGTCATGAACTATGCTTCTGTCTCTTCTTTGTGATTTAATTTATTGGTTTGTGGCACAAAAACAGTATCAATTCAAACTATGTTATTATATATTTTTTGGTTATTTATTGTATTCCTTTGGGAGGCACAGACATCATCACTTTAAACTATGTTTGTATATGTTTTATTGTGATTTAATGTATTCCTTTTGTAAGGTGCGAACATCGTCATTTTGACCTATGCTTATGTCTATCTTTGTGAATCAATTTATTCATTTAGATTGCACAAACATCGTCATGAACTGTGCTTCTGTCTCTACTTTGTGATTTAATTTATTGGTTTGTGGCACAAAAACTGTATCAATTCAAACTATGTTATTATACATTTTTTGGTTATTTATTGTATTCCTTTGGGAGGCACAGACATCATCACTTTAAACTATGTTTGTATATGTTTTATTGTGATTTAAAGTATTCCTTTTGTAAGCTGCGAACATCGTCATTTTGACCTATGCTTTTGTCTATCTTTGCGATTCAATTTATTCATTTAGATTGCACAAACATCGTCATGAACTATGCTTCTGTCTCTTCTTTGTGATTTAATTTATTGGTTTGTGGCACAAAAACATTATCAATTCAAACTATGTTATTATATATTTTTTGGTTATTTATTGTATTCCTTTGGGAGGCACAGACATGATCACTTTAAACTATGTTTGTATATGTTTTATTGTGATTTAAAGTATTCCTTTTGTAAGGTGCGAACATCGTCATTTTGTCCTATGCTTTTGTCTATCTTTGCGATTCAATTTATTCATTTAGATTGCACAAACATCGTCATGTACTAAGCTTCTGTCTCTTCTTTGTGATTTAATTTATTCGTTTTGTGGCACAAAAACATTATCAATTCAAACTATGTTATAATATATTTTTTTGGGTATTTATTGTATTCATTTGGGAGGCACAGACATCATCACTTTAAACTATGTTTGTATATGTTTTATTGTGATTTAAAGTATTCCTTTTGTAAGGTACGAACATCGTCATTTTGACCTATGCTTTTGTCTATCTTTGTGATTCAATTTATTCATTTAGATTGCACAAACATCGTCATGAACTGTGCTTCTGTCTCTACTTTGTGATTTAATTTATTGGTTTGTGGCACAAAAACATTATCAATTCCAACTATGTTATTATATATTTTTTGGTTATTTATTGTATTCCTTTAGGAGGCACAGACATCATCAATTTAAACTATCTTTGTATATGTTTTATTGTGATTTAAAGTATTCCTTTTGTAAGGTGCGAACATCGTCATTTTGACCTATGCTTTTGTCTATCTTTGCGATTCAATTTATTCATTTAGATTGTACAAACATCGTCATGAACTATGCTTCTGTCTCTTCTTTGTGATTTAATTTATTGGTTTGTGGCACAAAAACACTATAAATTCAAACTATGTTATTATATATTTTTTGGTTATTTATTGTATTCCTTTGGGAGGCACAGACATCATCACTTTAAACTATGTTTGTATATGTTTTATTGTGACCTAATGTATTCCTTTTGTAAGGTGCGAACATCGTCATTTTGACCTATGCTTTTGTCTATCTTTGCGATTCAATTTATTCATTTAGATTGCACAAACATCGTCATGAACTATGCTTCTGTCTCTTCTTTGTGATTTAATTTATTGGTTTGTGGCACAAAAACACTATAAATTCAAATTATGTTATTATATATTTTTTGGTTATTTATTGTATTCCTTTGGGAGGCACAGACATCATCACTTTAAACTATGTTTGTATATGTTTTATTGTGATTTAATGTATTCCTTTTGTAAGGTGCGAACATCGTCATTTTGACCTATGCTTATGTCTATCTTTGCGATTCAATTTATTCATTTAGATTGCACAAACATCGTCATGAACTATGCTTCTGTCTCTTCTTTGTGATTTAATTTATTGGTTTGTGGCACAAAAACAGTATCAATTCAAACTATGTTATTATATATTTTTTGGTTATTTATTGTATTCCTTTGGGAGGCACAGACATCATCACTTTAAACTATGTTTGTATATGTTTTATTGTGATTTAATGTATTCCTTTTGTAAGGTGCGAACATCGTCATTTTGACCTATGCTTATGTCTATCTTTGTGAATCAATTTATTCATTTAGATTGCACAAACATCGTCATGAACTGTGCTTCTGTCTCTACTTTGTGATTTAATTTATTGGTTTGTGGCACAAAAACTGTATCAATTCAAACTATGTTATTATACATTTTTTGGTTATTTATTGTATTCCTTTGGGAGGCACAGACATCATCACTTTAAACTATGTTTGTATATGTTTTATTGTGATTTAAAGTATTCCTTTTGTAAGCTGCGAACATCGTCATTTTGACCTATGCTTTTGTCTATCTTTGCGATTCAATTTATTCATTTAGATTGCACAAACATCGTCATGAACTATGCTTCTGTCTCTTCTTTGTGATTTAATTTATTGGTTTGTGGCACAAAAACATTATCAATTCAAACTATGTTATTATATATTTTTTGGTTATTTATTGTATTCCTTTGGGAGGCACAGACATCATCACTTTAAACTATGTTTGTATATGTTTTATTGTGATTTAATGTATTCCTTTTGTAAGGTGCGAACATCGTCATTTTGACCTATGCTTCTGCCTATCTTTGCGATTCAATTTATTCATTTAGATTGCACAAACATCGTCATGAACTATGCTTCTGTCTCTTCTTTGTGATTTAATTTATTGGTTTGTGGCACAAAAACAGTATCAATTCAAACTATGTTATTATATATTTTTTGGTTATTTATTGTATTCCTTTGGGAGGCACAGACATCATCACTTTAAACTATGTTTGTATATGTTTTATTGTGATTTAAAGTATTCCTTTTGTAAGGTGCGAACATCGTCATTTTGTCCTATGCTTTTGTCTATCTTTGCGATTCAATTTATTCATTTAGATTGCACAAACATCGTCATGTACTATGCTTCTGTCTCTTCTTTGTGATTTAATTTATTGGTTTGTGGCACAAAAACAGTATCAATTCAAACTATGTTATTATATATTTTTTGGTTATTTATTGTATTCCTTTGGGAGGCACAGACATCATCACTTTAAACTATGTTTGTATATGTTTTATTGTGATTTAAAGTATTCCTTTTGTAAGGTACGAACATCGTCATTTTGACCTATGCTTTTGTCTATCTTTGCGATTCAATTTATTCTTTTAGATTGCACAAACATCGTCATGAACTGTGCTTCTGTCTCTTCTTTGTGATATAATTTATTTTTTTGTGGCACAAAAACAGTATCAATTCAAACTATGTTATTATATATTTTTTGGTTATTTATTGTATTCCTTTGGGAGGCACAGACATCATCACTTTAAACTATGTTTGTATATGTTTTATTGTGATTTAATGTATTCCTTTTGTAAGGTGCGAACATCGTCATTTTGACCTATGCTTATGTCTATCTTAGTGATTCAATTTATTCATTTAGATTGCACAAACATCGTCATGAACTGTGCTTCTGTCTCTACTTTGTGATTTAATTTATTGGTTTGTGGCATAAAAACATTATCAATTCCAACTATGTTATTATATATTTTTTGGTTATTTATTGCATTCCTTTGGGAGGCACAGACATCATCAATTTAAACTATGTTTGTATATGTTTTATTGTGATTTAATGTATTCCTTTTGTAAGGTGCGAACATCGTCATTTTGACCTATGCTTATGTCTATCTTTGCGATTCAATTTATTCATTTAGATTGCACAAACATCGTCATGAACTATGCTTCTGTCTCTTCTTTGTGATTTAATTTATTGGTTTGTGGCACAAAAACACTATAAATTCAAACTATGTTATTATATATTTTTTGGTTATTTATTGTATTCCTTTGGGAGGCACAGACATCATCACTTTAAACTATGTTTGTATATGTTTTATTGTGAAATAATGTATTCCTTTTGTAAGGTGCGAACATCGTCATTTTGACCTATGCTTTTGTCTATCTTTGTGATTCAATTTATTCATTTAGATTGCACAAACATCGTCATGAACTGTGCTTCTGTCTCTACTTTGTGATTTTATTTATTCGTTTGTGGCACAAAAACACTATAAATTCAAACTATGTTATTATATATTTTTTGGCTATTTATTGTATTCCTTTGGGAGGCACAGACATCATCACTTTAAACTATGTTTTATATGTTTTATTGTGATTTAATGTATTCCTTTTGTAAGGTGCGAACATCGTCATTTTGACCTATGCTTTTGTCTATCTTTGCGATTCAATTTATTCATTTAGATTTCACAAACATCGTCATGAACTATGCTTCTGTCTCTACTTTGTGATTTAATTTATTCGTTTGTGGCACAAAAACAGTATCAATTCAAACTATGTTATTATTCATTTTTTTGGTTATTTATTGTATTTTTTTGGGAGGCAGAGACATCATCACTTTAAACTATGTTTGTATATGTTTTATTGTGATTTAATGTATTCCTTTTGTAAGGTGCGAACATCGCCATTTTGCCTAATGCTGATGTCTATCTTTGTGATTCAATTTATTCTTTTATATTGCACAAACATCGTCATGAACTGTGCTTATGTCTCTACTTTGTGATTTAATTTATTCGTTTGTGGCACAAAAACAGTATCAATTCAAACTATGTTATTATATATTTTTTTGGTTATTTATTGTATTCCTTTGGGAGGCACAGACATCATCACTTTAAACTATGTTTTTATATGTTTTATTGTGATTTAATGTATTCCTTTTGTAAGGTGCGAACATCGTCATTTTGACCTATGCTTTTGTCTATCTTTGCGATTCAATTTATTCATTTAGATTGCACAAACATCGTCATGAACTATGCTTCTGTCTCTTCTTTGTGATTTAATTTATTTGTTTTGAGGCACAAAAACATTATCAATTCAAACTATGTTATAATATATTTTTTTGGTTATTTATTGTATTCATTTGGGAGGCACAGACATCATCACTTTAAACTATGTTTGTATATGTTTTATTGTGATTTAATGTATTCCTTTTGTAAGGTGCGAACATCGCCATTTTGACCAATGCTGATGTCTATCTTTGTGATTCAATTTCTTCTTTTAGATTGCACAAACATCGTCATGAACTGTGCTTATGTCTCTACTTTGTGATTTAATTTATTCGTTTTGTGGCACAAAAACATTATCAATTCCAACTATGTTATAATATATTTTTTGGTTATTTATTGTATTCCTTTGGGAGGCACAGACATCATCACTTTAAACTATGTTTGTATATGTTTTATTGTGATTTAATGTTTTCCTTTTGTAAGGTGCGAACATCGTCATTTTGACGTATGCTTTTGTCTATCTTTGCGATTCAATTTATTCATTTAGATTGCACGAACATCGTCATGAACTATGCTTCTGTCTCTTCTTTGTGATTTAATTTATTGGTTTGTGGCACAAAAACACTATAAATTCAAACTATGTTATTATATATTTTTTTGGTTATTTATTGTATTCCTTTGGGAGGCACAGACATCATCACTTTAAACTATGTTTTTATATGTTTTATTGTGATTTAATGTATTCCTTTTGTAAGGTGCGAACATCGTCATTTTGACCTATGCTTTTGTCTATCTTTGCGATTCAATTTATTCATTTAGATTGCACAAACATCGTCATGAACTATGCTTCTGTCTCTTCTTTGTGATTTAATTTATTGGTTTGTGGCACAAAAACATTATCAATTCAAACTATGTTATTATATATTTTTTGGTTATTTATTGTATTCCTTTGGGAGGCACAGACATCATTACTTTAAACTATGTTTTATATGTTTTATTGTGATTTAATGTATTCCTTTTGTAAGGTGCGAACATCGTCATTTTGACCTATGCTTATGTCTATCTTTGTTATTCAATTTATTCATTTAGATTGCACAAACATCGTCATGAACTGTGCTTCTGTCTCTACTTTGTGATTTAATTTATTCGTTTGTGGCACAAAAACAGTATCAATTCAAACTATGTTATTATATATTTTTTGGTTATTTATTGTATTCCTTTGGGAGGCACAGACATCATCACTTTAAACTATGTTTGTATATGTTTTATTGTGATTTAAAGTATTCCTTTTGTAAGGTGCGAACATCGTCATTTTGACCTATGCTTTTGTCTATCTTTGCGATTCAATTTATTCATTTAGATTGCACAAACATCGTCATGAACTATGCTTCTGTCTCTTCTTTGTGTTTTAATTTATTCTTTTGTGGCACAAAAACATTATCAATTCAAACTATTTTATTATATAGTTTTTGGTTATTTATTGTATTTTTTTGGGAGGCACAGACATCATCACTTTAAACTATGTTTGTATATGTTTTATTGTGATTTAATGTATTCCTTTTGTAAGGTGCGAACATCGCCATTTTGAACAATGCTGATGTCTATCTTAGTGATTCAATTTATTCTTTTAGATTGCACAAACATCGTCATGAACTGTGCTTATGTCTCTACTTTGTGATTTAATTTATTCGTTTGTGGCACAAAAACATTATCAATTCAAACTATGTTATAATATATTTTTTGGTTATTGATTGTATTCCTTTGGGCGGCACAGACATCATCACTTTAAACTATGTTTTTATATGTTTTATTGTGATTTAATGTATTCCTTTTGTAAGGTACGAACATCGCCATTTTGATCTATGCTTATGTCTATCTTTGCGATTCAATTTATTCTTTTAGATTGCACAAACATCGTCATGAACTGTGCTTATGTCTCTACTTTATGATTTAATTTATTCGTTTTGTGGCACAAAAACATTATCAATTCAAACTATGTTATTATATATTTTTTGGTTATTTATTGTATTCCTTTGGGAGGCACAGACATCATCACTTTAAACTATGTTTGTATATGTTTTATTGTGATTTAATGTATTCCTTTTGTAAGGTGCGAACATCGTCATTTTGACCTATGCTTTTGTCTATCTTTGCGATTCAATTTATTCATTTAGATTGCACAAACATCGTCATGAACTATGCTTCTGTCTCTTCTTTGTGATTTAATTTATTTGTTTTGTGGCACAAAAACATTATCAATTCAAACTATGTTATAATATATTTTTTTGGTTATTTATTGTATTCATTTGGGAGGCACAGACATCATCACTTTAAACTATGTTTGTATATGTTTTATTGTGATTTAATGTATTCCTTTTGTAAGGTGCGAACATCGCCATTTTGACCAATGCTGATGTCTATCTTTGTGATTCAATTTCTTCTTTTAGATTGCACAAACATCGTCATGAACTGTGCTTATGTCTCTACTTTGTGATTTAATTTATTCGTTTTGTGGCACAAAAACATTATCAATTCCAACTATGTTATAATATATTTTTTGGTTATTTATTGTATTCCTTTGGGAGGCACAGACATCATCACTTTAAACTATGTTTGTATATGTTTTATTGTGATTTAATGTATTCCTTTTGTAAGGTGCGAACATCGTCATTTTGACCTATGCTTTTGTCTATCTTTGCGATTCAATTTATTCATTTAGATTGCACGAACATCGTCATGAACTATGCTTCTGTCTCTTCTTTGTGATTTAATTTATTGGTTTGTGGCACAAAAACACTATAAATTCAAACTATGTTATTATATATTTTTTTGGTTATTTATTGTATTCCTTTGGGAGGCACAGACATCATCACTTTAAACTATGTTTTTATATGTTTTATTGTGATTTAATGTATTCCTTTTGTAAGGTGCGAACATCGTCATTTTGACCTATGCTTTTGTCTATCTTTGCGATTCAATTTATTCATTTAGATTGCACAAACATCGTCATGAACTATGCTTCTGTCTCTTCTTTGTGATTTAATTTATTGGTTTGTGGCACAAAAACATTATCAATTCAAACTATGTTATTATATATTTTTTGGTTATTTATTGTATTCCTTTGGGAGGCACAGACATCATTACTTTAAACTATGTTTTATATGTTTTATTGTGATTTAATGTATTCCTTTTGTAAGGTGCGAACATCGTCATTTTGACCTATGCTTATGTCTATCTTTGTGATTCAATTTATTCATTTAGATTGCACAAACATCGTCATGAACTGTGCTTCTGTCTCTACTTTGTGATTTAATTTATTCGTTTGTGGCACAAAAACAGTATCAATTCAAACTATGTTATTATATATTTTTTGGTTATTTATTGTATTCCTTTGGGAGGCACAGACATCATCACTTTAAACTATGTTTGTATATGTTTTATTGTGATTTAAAGTATTCCTTTTGTAAGGTGCGAACATCGTCATTTTGACCTATGCTTTTGTCTATCTTTGCGATTCAATTTATTCATTTAGATTGCACAAACATCATCATGAACTATGTTTCTGTCTCTTCTTTGTGATTTAATTTATTGGTTTGTGGCACAAAAACAGTATCAATTCAAACTATGTTATTATATATTTTTTGGTTATTTATTGTATTCCTTTGGGAGGCACAGACATCATCACTTTAAACTATGTTTGTATATGTTTTATTGTGATTTAAAGTATTCCTTTTGTAAGGTGCGAACATCGTCATTTTGACCTATGCTTATGTCTATCTTTGTGATTCAATTTATTCATTTAGATTGCACAAACATCGTCATGAACTGTGCTTCTGTCTCTACTTTGTGATTTTATTTATTCGTTTGTGGCACAAAAACACTATAAATTCAAACTATGTTTTTATATATTTTTTGGCTATTTATTGTATTCCTTTGGGAGGCACAGACATCATCACTTTAAACTATGTTTTATATGTTTTATTGTGATTTAATGTATTCCTTTTGTAAGGTGCGAACATCGTCATTTTGACCTATGCTTTTGTCTATCTTTGCGATTCAATTTATTCATTTAGATTGCACGAACATCGTCATGAACTATGCTTCTGTCTCTTCTTTGTGATTTAATTTATTCGTTTTGTGGCACAAAAACATTATCAATTCAAACTATGTTATAATATATTTTTTTGGTAATTTATTGTATTCATTTGGGAGGCACAGACATCATCACTTTAAACTATGTTTGTATATGTTTTATTGTGATTTAATGTATTCCTTTTGTAAGGTGCGAACATCGCCATTTTGACCAATGCTGATGTCTATCTTTGTGATTCAATTTATTCTTTTAGATTGCACAAACATCGTCATGAACTGTGCTTCTGTCTCTACTTTGTGATTTAATTTATTCGTTTGTGGCACAAAAACAGTATCAATTCAAACTATGTTATTATTCATTTTTTTGTTTATTTATTGTATTTTTTTGGGAGGCACAGACATCATCACTTTAAACTATGTTTGTATATGTTTTATTGTGATTTAATGTATTCCTTTTGTAAGGTGCGAACATCGCCATTTTGCCCAATGCTGATGTCTATCTTTGTGATTCAATTTATTCTTTTAGATTGCACAAACATCGTCATGAACTGTGCTTATGTCTCTACTTTGTGATTTAATTTATTCGTTTGGGGCACAAAAACAGTATCAATTCAAACTATGTTATTATATATTTTTTTGGTTATTTATTGTATTCCTTTGGGAGGCACAGACATCATCACTTTAAACTATGTTTTTATATGTTTTATTGTGATTTAATCTATTCCTTTTGTAAGGTGCGAACATCGTCATTTTGACCTATGCTTTTGTCTATCTTTGCGATTCAATTTATTCATTTAGATTGCACAAACATCGTCATGAACTATGCTTCTGTCTCTTCTTTGTGATTTAATTTATTCGTTTTGTGGCACAAAAACATTATCAATTCAAACTATGTTATAATATATTTTTTTGGTAATTTATTGTATTTATTTGGGAGGCACAGACATCATCACTTTAAACTATGTTTGTATATGTTTTATTGTGATTTAATGTATTCCTTTTGTAAGGTGCGAACATCGCCATTTTGACCAATGCTGATGTCTATCTTTGTGATTCAATTTATTCTTTTAGATTGCACAAACATCGTCATGAACTGTGCTCATGTCTCTACTTTGTGATTTAATTTATTCGTTTTGTGGCACAAAAACATTATCAATTCCAACTATGTTATTATATATTTTTTTGTTATTTATTGTATTCCTTTGGGAGGCACAGACATCATCACTGTAAACTATGTTTGTATATGTTTTATTGTGATTTAATGTATTCCTTTTGTAAGGTGCGAACATCGCCATTTTGACCTATGCTTATGTCTATCTTTGTGATTCAATTTATTCTTTTAGATTGCACAAACATCGTCATGAACTGTGGTTATGTATCTACTTTGTGATTTATTTTATTCGTTTTGTGGCACAAAAACATTATCAATTCCAACTATGTTATTATATATTTTTTTGTTATTTATTGTATTCCTTTGGGAGGCACAGACATCATCACTGTAAACTATGTTTGTATATGTTTTATTGTGATTTAATGTATTCCTTTTGTAAGGTGCAAACATCGCCATTTTGACCTATGCTTATGTCTATCTTTGTGATTCAATTTATTCTTTTAGATTGCACAAACATCGTCATGAACTGTGCTTATGTCTCTACTTTGTGATTTAATTTATTCGTTTTGTGGCACAAAAACATTATCAATTCAAACTATGTTATTATATATTTTTTTGTTATTTATTGTATTCCTTTGGGAGGCACAGACATCATCACTGTAAACTATGTTTGTATATGTTTTATTGTGATTTAATGTATTCCTTTTGTAAGGTGCGAACATCGCCATTTTGACCTATGCTTATGTCTATCTTTGTGATTCAATTTATTCTTTTAGATTGCACAAACATCGTCATGAACTGTGGTTATGTCTCTACTTTGTGATTTATTTTATTCGTTTTGTGGCACAAAAACATTATCAATTCAAACTATGTTATTATATATTTTTTTGTTATTTATTGTATTCCTTTGGGAGGCACAGACATCATCACTGTAAACTATGTTTGTATATGTTTTATTGTGATTTAATGTATTCCTTTTGTAAGGTGCGAACATCGCCATTTTGACCAATGCTTATGTCTATCTTTGTGATTCAATTTATTCTTTTAGATTGCACAAACATCGTCATGAACTGTGCTTATGTCTCTACTTTGTGATTTATTTTATTCGTTTTGTGGCACAAAAACATTATCAATTCCAACTATGTTATTATATATTTTTTAGTTATTTATTGTATTCCTTTGGGAGGCACAGACATCATCACTGTAAACTATGTTTGTATATGTTTTATTGTGATTTAATGTATTCCTTTTGTAAGGTGCGAACATCGCCATTTTGACCAATGCTTATGTCTATCTTTGTGATTCAATTTATTCTTTTAGATTGCACAAACATCGTCATGAACTGTGCTCATGTCTCTACTTTGTGATTTAATTTATTCGTTTTGTGGCACAAAAACATTATCAATTCCAACTATGTTATTATATATTTTTTTGTTATTTATTGTATTCCTTTGGGAGGCACAGACATCATCACTGTAAACTATGTTTGTATATGTTTTATTGTGATTTAATGTATTCCTTTTGTAAGGTGCGAACATCGCCATTTTGACCAATGCTTATGTCTATCTTTGTGATTCAATTTATTCTTTTAGATTGCACAAACATCGTCATGAACTGTGCTTATGTCTCTACTTTGTGATTTAATTTATTCGTTTTGTGGCACAAAAACATTATCAATTCAAACTATGTTATTATATATTTTTTTGTTATTTATTGTATTCCTTTGGGAGGCACAGACATCATCACTGTAAACTATGTTTGTATATGTTTTATTGTGATTTAATGTATTCCTTTTGTAAGGTGCGAACATCGCCATTTTGACCAATGCTTATGTCTATCTTTGTGATTCAATTTATTCTTTTAGATTGCACAAACATCGTCATGAACTGTGCTTATGTCTCTACTTTGTGATTTAATTTATTCGTTTTGTGGCACAAAAACATTATCAATTCAAACTATGTTATTATATATTTTTTTGTTATTTATTGTATTCCTTTGGGAGGCACAGACATCATCACTGTAAACTATGTTTGTATATGTTTTATTGTGATTTAATGTATTCCTTTTGTAAGGTGCGAACATCGCCATTTTGACCTATGCTTATGTCTATCTTTGTGATTCAATTTATTCTTTTAGATTGCACAAACATCGTCATGAACTGTGCTTATGTCTCTACTTTGTGATTTAATTTATTCGTTTTGTGGCACAAAAACATTATCAATTCAAACTATGTTATTATATATTTTTTTGTTATTTATTGTATTCCTTTGGGAGGCACAGACATCATCACTGTAAACTATGTTTGTATATGTTTTATTGTGATTTAATGTATTCCTTTTGTATGGTGCGAACATCGTCATTTTGACCTATGCTTATGTCTATCTTTGTGATTCAATTTATTCTTTTAGATTGCACAAACATCGTCATGAACTGTGCTTATGTCTCAACTTTGTGATTTAATTTATTCGTTTTGTGGCACAAAAACATTATCAATTCAAACTATGTTATTATATATTTTTTGGTTATTTATTGTATTCCTTTGGGAGGCACAGACATCATCACTGTAAACTATGTTTGTATATGTTTTATTGTGATTTAATGTATTCCTTTTGTAAGGTGCAAACATCGCCATTTTGACCTATGCTTATGTCTATCTTTGTGATTCAATTTATTCTTTTAGATTGCACAAACATCGTCATGAACTGTGCTTATGTCTCTACTTTGTGATTTAATTTATTCGTTTTGTGGCACAAAAACATTATCAATTCCAACTATGTTATTATATATTTTTTTGTTATTTATTGTATTCCTTTGGGAGGCACAGACATCATCACTGTAAACTATGTTTGTATATGTTTTATTGTGATTTAATGTATTCCTTTTGTAAGGTGCGAACATCGCCATTTTGACCTATGCTTATGTCTATCTTTGTGATTCAATTTATTCTTTTAGATTGCACAAACATCGTCATGAACTGTGCTTATGTCTCTACTTTGTGATTTAATTTATTCGCTTTGTGGCACAAAAACATTATCAATTCAAACTATGTTATTATATATTTTTTTGTTATTTATTGTATTCCTTTGGGAGGCACAGACATCATCACTGTAAACTATGTTTGTATATGTTTTATTGTGATTTAATGTATTCCTTTTGTAAGGTGCGAACATCGCCATTTTGACCAATGCTTATGTCTATCTTTGTGATTCAATTTATTCTTTTAGATTGCACAAACATCGTCATGAACTGTGCTTATGTCTCTACTTTGTGATTTAATTTATTCGTTTTGTGGCACAAAAACATTATCAATTCCAACTATGTTATTATATATTTTTTTGTTATTTATTGTATTCCTTTGGGAGGCACAGACATCATCACTGTAAACTATGTTTGTATATGTTTTATTGTGATTTAATGTATTCCTTTTGTAAGGTGCGAACATCGCCATTTTGACCTATGCTTATGTCTATCTTTGTGATTCAATTTATTCTTTTAGATTGCACAAACATCGTCATGAACTGTGCTTATGTCTCTACTTTGTGATTTAATTTATTCGTTTTGTGGCACAAAAACATTATCAATTCCAACTATGTTATTATATATTTTTTTGTTATTTATTGTATTCCTTTGGGAGGCACAGACATCATCACTGTAAACTATGTTTGTATATGTTTTATTGTGATTTAATGTATTCCTTTTGTAAGGTGCGAACATCGCCATTTTGACCTATGCTTATGTCTATCTTTGTGATTCAATTTATTCTTTTAGATTGCACAAACATCGTCATGAACTGTGGTTATGTCTCTACTTTGTGATTTAATTTATTCGTTTTGTGGCACAAAAACATTATCAATTCAAACTATGTTATTATATATTTTTTTGTTATTTATTGTATTCCTTTGGGAGGCACAGACATCATCACTGTAAACTATGTTTGTATATGTTTTATTGTGATTTAATGTATTCCTTTTGTAAGGTGCGAACATCGCCATTTTGACCAATGCTTATGTCTATCTTTGTGATTCAATTTATTCTTTTAGATTGCACAAACATCGTCATGAACTGTGCTTATGTCTCTACTTTGTGATTTAATTTATTCGTTTTGTGGCACAAAAACATTATCAATTCAAACTATGTTATTATATATTTTTTTGTTATTTATTGTATTCCTTTGGGAGGCACAGACATCATCACTGTAAACTATGTTTGTATATGTTTTATTGTGATTTAATGTATTCCTTTTGTAAGGTGCGAACATCGCCATTTTGACCTATGCTTATGTCTATCTTTGTGATTCAATTTATTCTTTTAGATTGCACAAACATCGTCATGAACTGTGCTTATGTCTCTACTTTGTGATTTAATTTATTCGTTTTGTGGCACAAAAACATTATCAATTCAAACTATGTTATTATATATTTTTTTGTTATTTATTGTATTCCTTTGGGAGGCACAGACATCATCACTGTAAACTATGTTTGTATATGTTTTATTCTGATTTAATGTATTCCTTTTGTAAGGTACGAACATCGCCATTTTGACCTATGCTTATGTCTATCTTTGTGATTCAATTTATTCTTTTAGATTGCACAAACATCGTCATGAACTGTGCTTATGTCTCTACTTTGTGATTTAATTTATTCGTTTTGTGGCACAAAAACATTATCAATTCAAACTATGTTATTATATATTTTTTTGTTATTTATTGTATTCCTTTGGGAGGCACAGACATCATCACTGTAAACTATGTTTGTATATGTTTTATTGTGATTTAATGTATTCCTTTTGTAAGGTGCGAACATCGCCATTTTGACCAATGCTTATGTCTATCTTTGTGATTCAATTTATTCTTTTAGATTGCACAAACATCGTCATGAACTGTGCTTATGTCTCTACTTTGTGATTTAATTTATTCGTTTTGTGGCACAAAAACATTATCAATTCCAACTATGTTATTATATATTTTTTTGTTATTTATTGTATTCCTTTGGGAGGCACAGACATCATCACTGTAAACTATGTTTGTATATGTTTTATTGTGATTTAATGTATTCCTTTTGTAAGGTGCGAACATCGCCATTTTGACCTATGCTTATGTCTATCTTTGTGATTCATTTTATTCTTTTAGATTGCACAACCATTGTCATTTTGAACTTTGCTTATGTCCCTACTTTGAGATTTAATTTATTCATTCAATTATCAATTCAAACTATGTTATTATAAATTTTTTTGTTATTTATTGTATTCCTTTGGGAGGCACAGACATCATCACTGTAAACTATGTTTGTATATGTTTTATTGTGATTTAATGTATTCCTTTTGTAAGGTGCGAACATCGCCATTTTGACCTATGCTTATGTCTATCTTTGTGATTCAATTTATTCTTTTAGATTGCACAAACATCGTCATGAACTGTGCTTATGTCTCTACTTTGTGATTTAATTTATTCGTTTTGTGGCACAAAAACATTATCAATTCAAACTATGTTATTATATATTTTTTTGTTATTTATTGTATTCCTTTGGGAGGCACAGACATCATCACTGTAAACTATGTTTGTATATGTTTTATTGTGATTTAATGTATTCCTTTTGTAAGGTGCGAACATCGCCATTTTGACCTATGCCTATGTCTATCTTTGTGATTCATTTTATTCTTTTAGATTGCACAACCATTGTCATTTTGAACTTTGCTTATGTCCCTACTTTGAGATTTAATTTATTCATTCAATTATCAATTTAAACTATGTTATTATATATTTTTTTGTTATTTATTGTATTCCTTTGGGGGCACAGACATCATCACTTTAAACTATGTTTGTATATGTTTTATTGTGATTTAATGTATTCCTTTTGTAAGGTGCGAACATCGCCATTTTGACCTATGCCTATGTCTATCTTTGTGATTCAATTTATTCTTTTAGATTGCACAAACATCGTCATGAACTGTGCTTCTGTCTCTACTTTGTGATTTAATTTATTCGTTTTGTGCCACAAAAACATTATCAATTCAAACTATGTTATTATATATTTTTTTGTTATTTATTGTATTCCTTTGGGAGGCACAGACATCATCACTGTAAACTATGTTTGTATATGTTTTATTGTGATTTAATGTATTCCTTTTGTAAGGTGCGAACATCGCCATTTTGACCTATGCTTATGTCTATCTTTGTGATTCAATTTATTCTTTTAGATTGCATAACCATTGTCATTTTGAACTTTGCTTATGTCCCTACTTTGAGATTTAATTTATTCATTCAATTATCAATTTAAACTATGTTTTTATATATTTTTTGTTATTTATTATATTACTTTTGGAGGGACAAACATCATCACATTAAAATTTTGTAGGCTATCGGCTATCTGTTATTTTGTGATTTAATGTATTCTTTTAGTAAGACACAAACATCGTCATTTTGAAGTGTGATTATTTATCTTTGTGAGGCATATACCTTAATACTTTACACTGTCTTTACGTTTGTTCTTTGCAATTTATTTAATTTTTATTTTATAAATCACGAATAATATCATTTTGAGTTATGATTATAGCTTTTTATAATTTATATATAGTCTCTTTGTTAATTATTATTTTCTATGCACAAACATTACCATTTTGATCTGTGCTTATGTCTATTACTTGATGTTTAGTTATTCCTCTAATTAATGTAGATTAAATATAATACGTCTCTTATAATTAAAAACATATTGTCGGTATTATAACACAATAAATAATTTACTGAGCTATTGGGAAAAGTTTCACGTACGATTTATTTGAATGTACTTATGATCCTTTTAAATATGAAAATAGGTGGTCAAAATCCCTAAATTGAAAAACATAAAAGTATTTTTTAATTCAATCAAACTAAGCAAAGTTTTTGGATCATTCCAGAAGTGGAAGTAATTGCTATAGAAATTGATAGACTAATCATAAATTATTATTTCATAATAATATTCCTTTAATTACGTTTTATTATATTAAAGTTCTTATTATATGATATTATAAAACATAGACTACAGGTTGTTAGGCACCTATTTCAGTTATAAAATGTAATTTTTAATTTTTATAATTTGTTGTCTTTTTTCAATTGTATCAACATTGTTATCTTGCATTATTTACTCGCTTATACAATCTGCACATTGTATAATTAAAATTATAAAATTAGCGTTATGTGATTGCACGAATAATAAAGTAATTCAGGTTTGTACGTTAACAAATAATATAAATTCGTCAATGCCAATATGAACTCTGTTCATAACTTCTGTGACCATTACAAGTGAAACAAAACTCGAATTGCTTTCGCGCTTAGTTCAGCAAAAGCCTTTGTGATTAGTGAAAACGAAGTAAGCAAACAAGTCAAGTGAGAATCTGGGTGTTACGAAATGTGGCAAGACGCAAGATACACATGGCATTGGAATGACGGAATAGACAAGCTAATTGTTATTAAACGTTTATTAATCGGTATGAAACATGACTTGAATTATGTAGATAATTAGTAAATAATTAATAATACTTTATAATATGTTTAAACTTGAGAAATACGTTAACAACAAGATAGTTTTTATTTTTCAGTAATAGTAGACATTCACAAATCTTGTTAGTTTTTATTTAACGTAGGAATAGATAATTTGCTACCTATTCGAAAAAAGCAATAAATAAATACGTGGTAGGAAAAAAAGAATTATTAAGCTATTTTATGGCCAAAATTTCAATACATATTTTTGTACAAATAATAATAAGAAGAGGAAGACAAGAAGATAAACCTGTCAGAACTTAAAGTGCAGTGTATTAATATTAGTGTATACACTATGAGTGTATGAAAATATATGATTAAACACCAGCCTCTAAAACAATTCCTAGAGTACACAACAAAATGGTTATTTTATACATTGTATTAGGAATTTCAATTTTACTAAGGAGGCTAAAGAAATAGAATTTAAGCAAAATATTCAGATCTTTAGTATCAATAAAAACATATCCTGTAAGCATAATATAAGCAGAAAAAATGGCTCTGATCATTGTTACAAAGAGAGAGAAGTTAACATACAAGAAAATCTATTCTGTGCTACTTAGCGAGTGCTCCAGTCGTACCAAGGTCATATAGCTTACTACGAGAGAAAAAGCTCCTAAACAATCAATACCAGTTTATTCTACGACAGATGCTGAGAGGATGCTGAGAAATGAGAAAAACCTTGTTAGGTGAATAGAGGTCTGAAGGTCGAGTCGAGCATATGCCAAATGAAAGGAATTTAAAGCACATTCAAGACAAACCTTATTCTTAAAGAAATAGTTTTAAATGTGAGTAAACCTTGTTTTACTCTATATAAAACATTATGTAAAAAGTGACAATACCAGTTGGAAGTAGGTTTTAAGACAAGTTAGAAAGGATCAAGACAATATTGACGATGTGAGAGTACAAAGAATGTGCTAGGTGAAAAGAAGTCCTGTGCTATACATTAAAAACAAGTAGGCCTAAAATAATTATTTTTTCCTACTTAAGTCATTTCCTACCTCAGTCAACAAAGAAAAATTTTATTTTAGTTTATTTTATACTTACAAATAACATAAATATGTATATACATATGTCAGAATAAAAATATTAAGTGCCAAGATAGAAAGCGAATTTCCGTGCAATTTTCCTGTTTCCTTTCTAAGTATGGTGTTCGACTATTATTTTTGTTTATTAATATTTATACGCTGTTTTTGTCGCTTTTATTTTGTTGTAGTTTCTTTTCGCTTTCCTTTCACACTGTCTGTTTTTGAAACAAGGTTCGATACCGTTAATCCGGTTTGTTTTATTCTTTTCATTCATTTTTAATCCTTGATAATTATTTATGACATTGTGTGGTAACCATGGCAACAATTTAAGGCCATACAATGGACATTTCGACGACTACCAGATGGAAGCAAAAGAAAAATTCATATACTCCCTTGATTAATCACTTCCTGCTATGCTAAAGCTGGCTCAGTGATAAAAGTGCTTAACTTTGAATATGAAGATACTCAGTTCGAATCCGACCTAGGCCATCAAATTTTTGTAATTTAATTATAGAATATATATTCGAAAAAACTGTGTTAACATGAATTGTCATCCACTAAAGGTTAAATAAAATGTATTTAAACGTGTTTGGATGAATAAAATTTTATTTTATTAACGATTGAAAATGTGTACAAGATATATATCAGCAGAATGTAAGCTAATAGAGAAGGGATTTAATGGAAACATTTTATTCCGTTTCATTTGTAAAGAAGTTTTAAAAACCACCAGAAAATTCTTACTTCATGCCAGGAGTGTGGATACTATAAACTGGGTAAAGCCAATGCCATATGCACTAAGGCCTTAAAACATACAAGAAAAACCTCTATAGCAGATGAATATAGGTTGTAAAAGCGTGAGTAAACCTCATTCTATGCGAGATAAAAAGAGGTATAAAAGAATAACAAATGAAAGTTAGGCTTAAAAGACACTAGAAATGTTCATTCTATGGTAGTTGATGTGAGAGTGATAAAAAGTCAGAAAGTCAATTTTGTGCTATATTATCAGTGTACCTACTAAAGTAATAAAAAAATACTGTTTTATGTAAGATGATGGGACGTGTAACAGTAGAAAAGTAGAAAAACCGAATGTTTTCAAAGAAGATATGTTCTTAAATGCGAACAAATATGATTTCAAATTAAGAAAATTCTTAAAACAAGCAAAAATCCCATTCTATCTACGTTCTAAGAGAAGGTACTAAAAATTAGGTTTTAAACACAACAAAGCCACACTAAATGTACGATGAGAGAGGGTGATAAAAATTGAGAGACTTGCTGGTAAAGCACATTCTATGGTGGATGAATAAAGGTTTTACGAGGTGAGAAAAACCTACTCTAAAAACAACTGTCTCTTCGATAAAAAAAAAAAAATACGAAAGACAGTTTTCCAAACACCGAATGTACATTGAAACGATTTTGATCAAGAAACTTACATAAATCAATAAATTCATGTAATTAGTGGGATTTAATAAACCCATAATAGAACGACAAAACCACAATTATGGGCAAAACATTTAAATATCACAACTCAGAGTAAAATACAAAATTTATAAAATACGAATAAAATCAGAATCTTATGTTATCTTAGAAGATGGAACAGCTCAAATTTTATGAGCTGGTATAGGTAAAATGTTATTAGCTGGCCCTTGAGGACTACGGACCTTGGCGAGAGGCCGAGGACAAAGGGAGGGTGAAGGTGCTCGCAGTTCATTTTTAAAAACATCGATCCTTGAACATCCGGTGACTCATTATTTGGGGACTTATTTATAGTTTTTAACGTATAAGAAAAATAACAAATATAAATAGGGCGTTCACGGAAGCGTGCTAATAGAACTGTTTAAGGGTTGGGACCCCAGATAGCTTGCCTTAGCAACTGGGCGGGTCCACGGGTGGCAGATAGTGGAACGGCCTACAGATATGTAGGTTACTTGTGAATAAGGATTCCGGAAGGTTTCTGAATAAGCAGGCCCAGACCAAGGCAACGGTTCAAAGGTGAGGAATTATCCCTCCTCGTCAGTCAACCGGTTGGGTGTGGTAGAAATAACTGCTCTGACTGGGGACTGGGGTAGTTGGGAATTAAGTCCTCACAATGCTACTCCCACCTCCCAGGTGAACCAAGGGCAATGCGGCTGTAAAGTATGGGCGAAAAACTACCCTAACGACACAGTTGTAACAAAAGAGAGTAAAGCAGGCTGTTCGCTCCATGAGCAACAGTTAATAATGCCCTGAACTTGGGGTGTGCTTCAAGGTCAGTGACTGAATACCCAATCCAAGGTGGAAGGCATCGTGCCGATGGATGATTGGCTGCAGGGTATAAAGTGCAGTAGCACACGATCCCCTTGAGGAGGCCAAAACCGAGCCGAGCATGTTAACGTCCAGAGCTTGGATGTTGTGAGGGGTGAGGTGCAACAGGTGGAAAGCAATCAACCACGAGCACCAAACCCGAGCATGGAGATTGCATACTCGAACAACTGGGCTAATCTCCCAGATGTTTCGGGACATATGAGTATCGAGTGCGTGGTCAAAGAACCTGTCTTGGAGATGGGCAGTGACCACCTTACTCGGACGTTTGCACCTGACCAGGCGCACCAAACTATGATGGAATGGTCCGGGTCAGTAACATCGGAGCTCAGATCTGGTACACAGATGGCTCCAAGATGGACTTCGGCACTGGAGCGGGGGTGTATTGTAAAAACCCAAGGGTAAAACTAGTTTTTTCCTTGGGGAGGCATACATCTGTCTTTCAGGCCGAAATATATGCTATAAATGCCTGTTTGGGAGAGATAGCGAGAAGGGGAATACACAGGACCCGGATTGCTATTTTCTCTGACAGTCAGGCAGCAAAGGCACTAAACGGACATATGGTCACCTCGGCCATAGTCAGGGGGTGCCTAAATAACCTACAAGTCCTGGCAAGGCACAATCAAATCAAGATAGGTTGGGTGCCAGGGCATAGGGGGATATTTGGAAATGAAGCCGCAGATGCACTGGCCAGAGAGAGGTCTTCAACTCCCCTAATTGGACCGGAGCTGGCGGTAGGTATTTCCAAATCCATGGTCAAGATTGCAGTGCGAAGGTGGATGGCTGAAAGACACTGTGAGCACTGGGTCAAGGCTGAAGGAATGAGACACAGTAAGCTAACCCTTAAAAAACCTTCCTTGGGGCTGCAGGAGAGTCTCATCTATCTGTCTAGGCAGGAGTTGAGGATAGCCACAGGTCTACTCACGGGACACTGTGGACTAAGGAAACATCTGCATAATACGGGTATCTTCAAAGATTAACCAGTGTGCAGTTTATGCGGGCAAGAATTGGAAACCGCCACACACATCATTAATAGATGTGAAGCACTTGCCGTGAGGCGCTTCAACCTCTTTGGTGATAGCACAGCTCTGGAAGAGGATGCTGAAGGTAAAACACAAGTCATGAAACTTCTAAACCTGGTAAGAGGGAAGGGGCTCTTTGACTAGATCAGGGAGGTAAGTACAATATGCCTAAGGTAGCGGTGCTTCGGGCAGTTTAAACCGCTCCCAAGTTAATAAAACAAAAATCCGCAATTTATGGCCCCGATGAGGAATGATACCAGTTCGTGATGTTTCTTGGACGACAAATACACAAATTCTACTTAAGGGGTAAGTGCAAGCTTAGAAAATTTGACCTATAATTAGCTCTAAGGTAGAAACTGTGTATTCGTCGTCTAAAAAACATCAAGAACTGTCGTCACCCCTAATCGGGGCCTTAAATTGCGGCCTACCCGCCCCAACATTTAGACAACCCTATTAGCACGCGTCTGTGTACGCTCTATTTACATTTGTGGTTATTTATATTATTTATACTAAAAATTATGAATAAGTAACAAAGTAATTGTCAACCCTATGCGCCAGCGGAAGTTCAAGGGTGGATGTCTTTGAAAATGAACTGCGAGCACCTCCACCCCCCCCCCCCATCGTCTTCAGAATATCACCGAATAAACGAAAGATGCGTACAACGAAATATGCATACACCAGGAATATTGTGAAAGATGCGTACGGGATCAAGTTTTGACAGATGACGAGGTAAGCTATGACGTCAGAACATTGTGACAAGCGAAAAATTCGTAAAACTACTTTTAGGCGAACACTGATCTTTTAAAATCATCGAGTTACACAAATGAGTTTACCTCTGAGCTAAACATAGATGTCAATTAGTTTTTCGGAGCAGCAAGATCCTTTAACACTTTATCTATTACACCGAATCTCCATCACACGTTTACAGGCTTTGAAGTGGCCAAATGATATAGATATGTTTCGCTATCATTTTAAATCAGTTTGTAGCCTCGGTAATTTTTTTTATTTTATATTTTTAATTAAAAACTTTGATTTTCATTTTACAGGTTTTAAATTTTTTAAATCTATAATAACTTGACCAATTTATTTGTTCTTACCGTCTGATTACTTGGGTCTAATCTAATCCATTTTTTTTTTATGTTGGAAAGAGATCTTAAACAAACATTAGTTTGCAGTTTCTAGGTATTTTTGTAATGTTTTTTGTTGTTTTTTTAAAATTCTTTCGTCCGACTTAATAGACTTTCTTTTTCTTCTATTTCCTTCTAAGTGAAAGTCCAGTGTCATATGCATAGGAGTCGAAGTTTCCGCCTCTTTTGATAAGTCTCTTTCGATTAAATCGAACCTATCACCTTGGCAGTTAAAGCCAAAGTGACCACTGACAAATTGGACACATTTTGACCCATTTTCATTGGTAAAATCCAAAACCTTTTAAGCTATTAGCAAATAGTTTAGGGGTAGATGACTTGGGGTGACAAGTGGAGTCTGGTTTGTACGCTATTTTCGCTTGTCAAATTTATTAATAAACCTCGTCAATTGCTATTGTTTCATCACGTTCGCATCTTTCGCTGTACGCATCTTTCGCTGTACGCATCTTTCTCTGTACACATTTTTCGTGTCACCATATCGCCAAGGCCCGTAGACCTCATGTGCCAGCTTATACAATTTTACCTATACAGGTTAAATATAATGAGCTGGCACTTAGCTCCTATGTAGAAATTGTGTATTCTTCGCTTAGAAAAGATCAAGTACCGTCGCCATCCCTAATCGAGCCTTAAATGGCGGCCTACCCGTCCCAACATTTAGTCAACCCTATTAGCACGCTTCTGTGTACGCTCTATTTACATTTCTTGGTTTTTATACTATGCATTAAAAAGTATTATTAAGTAACAAAATAATTATCAACGCTATGAGTCAGCGGAAGTCCAAGGGACGTATCTTTGACAATTACCTTCTAGCACCTCCAACTTTCCCTCACCTTCAGCCGAGGCTCGCAGCCCCCAAGTGCCGCATTATAAAATCTCACCTGTAACATTGTTAATGAAACTAAGTTATAGTTAACAACGCCTAAGCAAATGAACTATATTTAAGATTGTGTGAATTCTTAAATTTCTTTAAGAAGTTCTTTATAGACCTTTAAATAAAAATGTGTGTTTCATAATGAAAAGTTATATTCCTCGTACAAAACATCAACAAGCCTCCACCTCATCGAAGACTAGTAAACACAGTTAGGCCTACAAAGCAAAAACACATAAATTTAAAACAGCTATCACTGTACGACTCAACGTTTGTTTAATTTCGAAAACAAAAATTAAGTCGTATTTGAAATTAAAGGTCCTCATTGTAATTTCAAATTAGACATGCTTAAGCTTTACGACGCAAGATATATTTGAAGTAAGTGGGCGCGTTATTGAAGAAAGTTAACTAGGATTTCCTAACACCGCTGTGGGAGTGTTCACCAGTCATTGTCAACGAGCTCTGTTCGTGGAAACTTTATAACGGAAGTCAAAAAATGAGATCCGATTTCCGGTCCATTTGTATGACAATAGGTTAAGGTTAGACCCTTACACGTGGTGACTCTTTGTTCTAGCCTATGGGAAATACCTTTGGCTGGGTATTTTTGGTGATCCATTGTTCTTGCTCTAAACTTGGAATTGCCGATTGACACTTTTCGAAAGCCGATTCTGTAACTTACAGATATATGAGTAATATGATAAAAGCCGACTGTACTCTTCTAATATTAGATATATTTTCTGTTTAAACTTAAATTTCAATACAAATCTAATGAGAGCAATTGTTGACTATTGCGTTTATTGTTTTTTTATAACTGTATTGATGGGAGAACCTCTATTTTTAAAGCATAAACTGTATTTTTGTTTATTTTTACTCTAACTACAGTTTGTAAAATTTAGGTTCCAAGAAATTCATCAACAGAATATAACGTAGCTTTGGTTCTTTCTATTAGTTCACACTCTCCCTATATATATCTTGCTTAAAATTTTCAATCGCTAATAAAATATTTTGTATACATCTACTCAGGTTCAAACAGATTTTTTAAAACTTATAGTGGATGTTACATGATACAGTCTTTTCAAATAATAATTCATTACTTAAATTTTTAAAAATAATTTTATAAGGGAGAAAAAAGCTTTTAACAAAAGGGGTGAGGTATGCAACATAGTTATTTCGTCGCATTTGGCTTAAAACAAGCGATAACATATAATTACATAAAACAGCTGATTTTATGTTATAGGTTATGTTTTAACGCATAGGTTATGTTACTTTATTTATATTAATTGTAATTATTTAATAAAAAGTAATCAAAATAAAAGTTTTCTTTGGTAACCTAAGTAGGAATTGATTTTAAAATTTGTTTCTTTATATTACTTGTTTCTTAGATTTAGATACCGTATGAGTGACGTATTGTTAACCACGCAAACAACTTAATCTGTTAATTTTGTTTGAGACAAATTGATTAATTAGTTTAAAATTTGAATCCCTATATTATATTTATTTTTTTTCAAATAATAATTCAGTAATTAATTTTTTAAAAATAATTTAAGTTTTATATGGGAGAAAAACTTTTAACAAAAAGAGCGAGGTATGTAATATACTTATTTTGTCCCATTTGGCTTAAAATAAGTGGTAACATATGATTATATGAAACAGCTGATTTTATGTTATAGGTTATGTTGTAGCACAGCTGTTTTAACGCATAAGTTATGTTACTTTATTTATATTAATTGTAATTATTTAATAAAAATTAATTAAAATAAAATTTTCTTTGTTAACCCAAGTAGGAATTGACTTTAAACAATATTTGTTTATATCACTTGTTTTAAAATGCGAACACTCTGTAATAATGCCGAAATAATAATTGAATGAAAATTATTATAAGCATAACTATTTATTATCTATATATAGCAATAAGTTAACTTGAACACTTAATCCATTACGAACTTTATAAAGTTGGAGTTGATTTAACATTAGTTAACAGTTTCACAATTTCATTACGGGTATAAAAACCATATGTAGGATTTTAAAATTTATTTCAAATCTGATTTAATTTTAAATTCTGAAATGAATGCAATATTTATGTAACTTGCAATAATATACTCCATTTCATTTTAGTCTATTCTTCAACATATAGCATATTATAAAATGCTCTGCTAGATGAATCTTTATTTAAAGAATTAATTTTGAAATGGAAACTTTACATTATACCAGTGAAGCTCGTAATAGCAAATACACATTACAAAACCTATCAATTGCTTTAACCAGCACCAGCAGCTTGTCGTCTTGCTAATTATTTTATTGGTCACATCAGAGGCTATCGAACTCATCGTAAAACTTTAGTCCATAAACTGCAATAAAATTTAAATTCTTTTAATTGACCAATGCACGTGCAATGTCTCGATTAACCCCATTAACCAATGCAACATACAGGCTAAAGTACGATGCTAGTGGTATTCATATTGTACTCGTACTCCAACGCTGAGACAGCTGCTTTAAGACAGATTGAGTTTCCATAAATATAATAACCTTAATATTAGTAAAATAAGCACACCTAGTCAGTCAGTCAGTCATAGGAAGGAAGGGGTTTGGAGACAACCATGGATCTGCAGCATCTGCCTGGGCAATATGTGGGAGGGACTGTTTTGTGGGGGGGCTGTTTTTTTTGGAGGGACGATAAAAGCACACCTATTGGTTACTCCCTGTGAATAGTAATAATACAAGGACCTTGTGGTAAACGTTCACTCTGAAGTGGCGAAAATAAAAATAGTATCAATCATTTCTATGATAATATATTATGCAGATGTACTACATAGGTGTAATAATACATTGTACAGATGTATTCTCAAACTAGATTTACTGATCTAAGATATATAAATTTAGGAAAGAGTCGATAATAGATTTAATAAAAATCAGTCTTATAACTAATTTTAATTCATAAATTAAGCTTAAAGAAATTGAGCAGAACAAATGAGGAAACAACTTACGCCAGCTGTCTTGCAATCCGTTGGTTTTACATTTATGTTAGCAATAAGCTCTATTAGCCGAGAATACTATTAATAATACTAATTATATATTCGTAGGGCATATAATAATAATTTTATAATGAAAATCGTGCTAACTGAAGAAGAATATTTTATATATTTTTCTATTTCATTCGATTGGTTTTAGTATGTTACCTCTTACAATTACTAGACATTCATTTCTTCTCCAGGATATTTTATATTGGATAAGACCTTATTGCAACAGCTTTGCATCCGTTTTCGATAGCTCAGGCTTGTTACGCGTTTTACTCTTCAGGAACACTTCATACTGGATACGTAGATGTAGTCTATATATTTCATACCAGTACCTCCATGATCACCTCGTTTTTTTATAAGCTGTATCCACTTTGCATCTGTTTCCGGAAGCCATAGCTGGTCTTGAGCCTATGCTAGTGGATCTTTTCATATTACACATGCAGTTATTTCAACATCCTTATATCCGTTTACGGAATCCTTGGTTGGTCCTGAATCTATGTTAGTGGATATTTTCATATTACTCATGCAGTTATTTCAACATTCTCATACCTGTTTACGGAATCCTTGGTTGGTCCTGAATCTATGTTAGTGGATATTTTCATATTACTCATGCAGTTATTTCAACATTCTCATACCTGTTTACGGAATCCTTGGTTGGTCCTGAATCTATGTTAGTGGATATTTTCATATTACTCATGCAGTTATTTCAACATTCTCATACCTGTTTACGGAATCCTTGGTTGGTCCTGAATCTATGTTAGTGGATATTTTCATATTACTCATGCAGTTATTTCAACATTCTCATACCTGTTTACGGAATCCTTGGTTGGTCCTGAATCTATGTTAGTGGATATTTTCATATTACTCATGCAGTTATTTCAACATTCTCATACCTGTTTACGGAATCCTTGGTTGGTCCTGAATCTATGTTAGTGGATATTTTCATATTACTCATGCAGTTATTTCAACATTCTCATACCTGTTTACGGAATCCTTGGTTGGTCCTGAATCTATGTTAGTGGATATTTTCATATTACTCATGCAGTTATTTCAACATTCTCATACCTGTTTACGGAATCCTTGGTTGGTCCTGAACCTATGATGGCGGATCTATTCATATTACTCATGCAGTTATTTCAACATCCTCATACCTGTTTACGGAATCCTTGGTTGGTCCTGAACCTATGTTAGTGGATATTTTCATATTACTCATGCAGTTATTTCAACATTCTCATACCTGTTTACGGAATCCTTGGTTGGTCCTGAACCTATGATGGCGGATCTATTCATATTACTCATGCAGTTATTTCAACATCCTCATACCTGTTTACGGAATCCTTGGTTGGTCCTGAACCTATGTTAGTGGATATTTTCATATTACTCATGCAGTTATTTCAACATTCTCATACCTGTTTACGGAATCCTTGGTTGGTCCTGAACCTATGATGGCGGATCTATTCATATTACTCATGCAGTTATTTCAACATTCTCATACCTGTTTACGGAATCCTTGGTTGGTCCTGAACCTATGTTAGTGGATATTTTCATATTACTCATGCAGTTATTTCAACATTCTCATACCTGTTTACGGAATCCTTGGTTGGTCCTGAACCTATGATGGCGGATCTATTCATATTACTCATGCAGTTATTTCAACATTCTCATACCTGTTTACGGAATCCTTGGTTGGTCCTGAACCTATGTTAGTGGATATTTTCATATTACTCATGCAGTTATTTCAACATTCTCATACCTGTTTACGGAATCCTTGGTTGGTCCTGAACCTATGATGGCGGGTCTATTCATATTACTCATGCAGTTATTTCAACATTCTCATACCTGTTTACGGAATCCTTGGTTGGTCCTGAACCTATGTTAGTGGATATTTTCATATTACTCATGCAGTTATTTCAACATTCTCATACCTGTTTACGGAATCCTTGGTTGGTCCTGAATCTATGTTAGTGGATATTTTCATATTACTCATGCAGTTATTTCAACATTCTCATACCTGTTTACGGAATCCTTGGTTGGTCCTGAATCTATGTTAGTGGATATTTTCATATTACTCATGCAGTTATTTCAACATTCTCATACCTGTTTACGGAATCCTTGGTTGGTCCTGAATCTATGTTAGTGGATATTTTCATATTACTCATGCAGTTATTTCAACATTCTCATACCTGTTTACGGAATCCTTGGTTGGTCCTGAATCTATGTTAGTGGATATTTTCATATTACTCATGCAGTTATTTCAACATCCTCATACCTGTTTACGGAATCCTTGGTTGGTTCTGAACCTATGATGGCGGATCTATTCATATTACTCATGCAGTTATTTCAACATTCTCATACCTGTTTACGGAATCCTTGGTTGGCTCTGAACCTATGATGGCGGATCTTTTCATATTACTCATGCAGTTATTTCAACATCCTCATACATGTTTACGGAATCCTTGGTTGGTCCTGAACCTATGATGGCGGATCTATTCATATTACTCATGCAGTTATTTCAACATCCTCATACCTGTTTACGGAATCCTTGGTTGGTCCTGAACCTATGATGGCGGATCTTTTCATATTACTCATGTAAATATTTCAACATCTTAAAATCTGTTTACGGAATCCTTGGTTGGCTCTGAACCTATGATGGCGGATCTTTTCATATTACTCATGCAGTTATTTCAACATCCTCATACATGTTTACGGAATCCTTGGTTGGTCCTGAACCTATGATGGCGGATCTATTCATATTACTCATGCAGTTATTTCAACATCCTCATACATGTTTACGGAATCCATGGTTGGTCCTGAACCTATGATGGCGGATCTATTCATATTACTCATGCAGTTATTTCAACATCCTCATACATGTTTACGGAATCCTTGGTTGGTCCTGAACCTATGATGGCGGATCTTTTCATATTACTCATGCAGTTATTTCAACATCCTCATACCTGTTTACGGAATCCTTGGTTGGTCCTGAACCTATGATGGCCGATCTTTTCATATTACTCATGTAAATATTTCAACATCTTAAAATCTTTTTACGGAATCCTTGGTTGGTCCTGAACCTATGATGGCGGATCTATTCATATTACTCATGCAGTTATTTCAACATCCTCATGCCTGTTTACGGAATCCTTGGTTGGTCCTGAACCTATGATGGCGGATCTTTTCATATTACTCATGCAGTTATTTCAACATCCTCATACATGTTTACGGAATCCTTGGTTGGTCCTGAACCTATGATGGCGGATCTTTTCATATTACTCATGCAGTTATTTCAACATCCTCATACCTGTTTACGGAATCCTTGGTTGGTCCTGAACCTATGATGGCCGATCTTTTCATATTACTCATGTAAATATTTCAACATCTTAAAATCTTTTTACGGAATCCTTGGTTGGTCCTGAACCTATGATGGCGGATCTATTCATATTACTCATGCAGTTATTTCAACATCCTCATACATGTTTACGGAATCCTTGGTTGGTCCTGAACCTATGATGGCGGATCTTTTCATATTACTCATGCAGTTATTTCAACATCCTCATACCTGTTTACGGAATCCTTGGTTGGTCCTGAACCTATGATGGCGGATCTTTTCATATTACTCATGCAGTTATTTCAACATCCTCATACCTGTTTACGGTATCCTTGGTTGGTCCTGAACCTATGATGGCCGATCTTTTCATATTACTCATGTAAATATTTCAACATCTTAAAATCTTTTTACGGAATCCTTGGTTGGTCCTGAACCTATGATGGCGGATCTATTCATATTACTCATGCAGTTATTTCAACATCCTCATACCTGTTTACGGAATCCTTGGTTGGTCCTGAACCTATGATGGCGGATCTTTTCATATTACTCATGTATATATTTCAACATCTTAAAATCTATTTACGGAATCCTTGGTTGGTCCTGAACCTATGATGGCGGATCTATTCATATTACTCATGCAGTTATTTCAACATCCTCATACATGTTTACGGAATCCTTGGTTGGTCCTGAACCTATGATGGCGGATCTTTTCATATTACTCATGCAGTTATTTCAACATCCTCATACATGTTTACGGAATCCTTGGTTGGTCCTGAACCTATGATGGCCGATCTTTTCATATTACTCATGTAAATATTTCAACATCTTAAAATCTTTTTACGGAATTCTTGGTTGGTCCTGAACCTATGATGGCGGATCTATTCATATTACTCATGCAGTTATTTCAACATTCTCATACCTGTTTACGGAATCCTTGGTTGGTCCTGAACCTATGATGGCGGATCTTTTCATATTACTCATGTATATATTTCAACATCTTAAAATCTATTTACGGAATCCTTGGTTGGTCCTGAACCTATGATGGCGGATCTATTCATATTACTCATGCAGTTATTTCAACATCCTCATACCTGTTTACGGAATCCTTGGTTGGCTCTGAATCTATGTTAGTGGATATTTTCATATTACTCATGCAGTTATTTCAACATTCTCATACCTGTTTACGGAATCCTTGGTTGGTCCTGAACCTATGATGGCGGATCTATTCATATTACTCATGCAGTTATTTCAACATCCTCATACCTGTTTACGGAATCCTTGGTTGGTCCTGAACCTATGATGGCGGATCTATTCATATTACTCATGCAGTTATTTCAACATCCTCATACCTGTTTACGAAATCCTTGGTTGGCTCTGAATCTATGTTAGTGGATATTTTCATATTACTCATGCAGTTATTTCAACATTCTCATACCTGTTTACGGAATCCTTGGTTGGTCCTGAACCTATGATGGCGGATCTATTCATATTACTCATGCAGTTATTTCAACATCCTCATACCTGTTTACGGAATCCTTGGTTGGTCCTGAACCTATGATGGCGGATCTATTCATATTACTCATGCAGTTATTTCAACATCCTCATACCTGTTTACGAAATCCTTGGTTGGCTCTGAATCTATGATGGCGGATATTTTCATATTAATCATGAAAATATTTCAACATCCTTAAATCTGTTTACGGAATCCTTGGTTGGTTCTGAACCTAGATGGCGGATCTTTTCATATTACTCATGTAAATATTTCAACATCCTTAAATCTGTTTACGGAATCCTTGGTTGGTCCTGAACCAATGATGGCGGATCTTTTCATATTACTCATGTAAATATTTCAACATCTTAAAATCTGTTTACGGAATCCTTGGTTGGTCCTGAACCAATGATGGCAGATCTTTTCATATTACTCATGAAAATATTTCAACATCCTTAAATCTGTTTACGGAATCCTTGGTTGGTTCTGAACCTAGATGGCGGATCTTTTCATATTACTCATGTAAATATTTCAACATCCTTAAATCTGTTTACGGAATCCTTGGTTGGTCCTGAACCAATGATGGCGGATCTTTTCATATTACTCATGTAAATATTTCAACATCCTTAAATCTGTTACGGAATCCTTGGTTGGTCCTGAACCAATGATGGCAGATCTTTTCATATTACTCATGTAAATATTTCAACATCCTTAAATCTGTTTACGGAATCCTTGGTTAGTCTTGAACCAATGATGGCGGATCTTTTCATATTACTCATGTAAATATTTCAACATCCTTAAATCTGTTACGGAATCCTTAGTTGGTCCTGAACCAATGATGGCAGATCTTTTCATATTACTCATGTAAATATTTCAACATCCTTAAATCTGTTACGGAATCCTTGGTTGGTCCTGAACCAATGATGGCAGATCTTTTCATATTACTCATGCAGTTATTTCAACATCCTTAAATCTGTTACGGAATCCTTGGTTGGTCCTGAACCAATGATGGCAGATCTTTTCATATTACTCATGTAAATATTTCAACATCCTTAAATCTGTTTACGGAATCCTTGGTTGGTCCTGAACCAATGATGGCGGATCTTTTCATATTACTCATGTAAATATTTCAACATCCTTAAATCTGTTACGGAATCCTTGGTTGGTCCTGAACCAATGATGGCGGATCTTTTCATATTACTCATGTAAATATTTCAACATCCTTAAATCTGTTTACGGAATCCTTGGTTGGTCCTGAACCAATGATGGCGGATCTTTTCATATTACTCATGTAAATATTTCAACATCCTTAAATCTGTTTACGGAATCCTTGGTTGGTCCTGAACCAATGATGGCGGATCTTTTCATATTACTCATGTAAATATTTCAACATCCTTAAATCTGTTTACGGAATCCTTGGTTGGTCCTGAACCAATGATGGCGGATCTTTTCATATTACTCATGTAAATATTTCAACATCCTTAAATCTGTTTACGGAATCCTTGGTTGGTCCTGAACCAATGATGGCAGATCTTTTCATATTACTCATGTAAATATTTCAACATCCTTAAATCTGTTTACGGAATCCTTGGTTGGTCCTGAACCAATGATGGCAGATCTTTTCATATTACTCATGAAATCCTTTCAACTGCCTTATATTGATTAACGGAATCCTTGGTTAGTCATGAGTTAAGGTTTAGAACAGTTTCATATTACTTATGCATTTCTTTTAGGCACCTTATATCCGTTAACGGATGCCTTTGCTAATCTTGATCCTATGAGAGCCTTGAGTCGTATTTGCTGAATCATAAGAGTCTAAAAATATCACAAGGTATCGTGGAAACAATCGATTTTCAAACTCGTGTTTTTGCACAGAATCCAGACTCCATACAAACTATTTGATTATTTATTGACAACATTTTCTCATGATTTTCTCATCTTGGTAGTTCAGCAGAATATGTAAGAATATATGTCTTGTGATTGAATTATTGTTTTAACTTTAAAGGTTTCAAACATTTTAATATTCTTCATTATAGCCTTCTAAATATTTCTCCACTTTTCTGTAAAAATCCGAGTAAACGAACCATATCCCTTACAAAGGTAAGATTTACATTTTCGTATTTGTTCTTGATATGCCCAGTTTTACTGTTCAGAGAAACAAACGTCCACTGCTGTTATTTGCATCACCTTTGTCGCTTTCCCTACGGCAGGAATGAATCAAAGCTGAAGTTTGAATGTTTTCAATATTATTACTGTAACAACAAAGAGTCGACCCCAATATGTCCATCCAAGGGCCAGGTGTTTTGTATTTCCTATACACAAAATATCCCAGATATATCCACACCATTTAATGGAGATTAGCGATACAGTTCTTTACATCTTATTTTATAACTAGATAAAATTTCCCCTACATCCTAAAAATCATTGTCGAGTTCTCTTTATTTTTTTAAATCTAGCTCATAGAGATTTTACTCAGTAATTTTTACTCATGTCAGTAATTTCCTTACTTACTTAACATAACCTACCCTCAATATTTATTGCATTAATAATATTAATTATTATTTTCATATTTCAATTACTTAACCGAGAAATAAAATTTTTTAATGTTCATTATAAACAATTTTGAAAATTATTTAGAAATTCATTCACTTGTTTCATTTTAAATTCAGAGAAACAAAATTAATTGTGTATATCTCTGCAATAAATTTTCGAATTATGTTAACCTGCATGGCCTAATCATAAAAACTTATTTTAATTTTACATTAATCCTTCATAAAAATTCACAATGAATATATATATATATATATATATATATATATATATATATATATATATACACACAATATACAATATATACGTAAAAATCTACCAGTTACTATATTCAATAATTATTGTAAATAAATAAGCCGTATTACTTTGTTTATAGAGTTTATTAAATATATTAATAATTATTTAATAATGAATATTTGTAATACATCATTACTTAATCATGTATTGTAAGTAGCATTAGGCGATAATAACCTTGATAGGTTTTTCGCCTGGATAAAAAAAAATGTAAGTAGTATGTTTAATCTACTTATAATAATGTAGCTTTCAAATTAGTGTAATTAAAAAAGCTATCAATCATTTCAAACTATTTCTCTGAAATTTATTTTCAAACCATTTCTTGTTGATCGAGTGAAATGTAGAAGTAAAAATACAAAAAAAATATGCAGAATTAGCTCTTACCAAATTTGAGTTGCACTACCATGAAACTACTCTCGCTTCCCAGACTAGATTTCTCACTTCGCTAAAAGATCCTTGAAATTCCTTTAAAATGTACCTCTTCTTGTTTGTGTGAATGGGTAAGGGATCTTGCCCCTAATCTTGTACCCTTCACAAAGCGACCGCAATGTTTCCTTCATGCAGGTTTACAACCCCTCATCCCTGTCAACTGTCCTTTCAAAGGCCTCCATTCCAAATTAGCTGAAGCACTTGCCATACGCTTCGATGTAAAAACATTTCTTCTTGAGAAATTATAGTGAGAAATTTATTTTTTACTAATTTTTAAACTTACTATTATTATTTCTTTCCTAACGTATTAAAGAAGTTTATATGATACATAAATAAAACTTACTTGTATTTCCAAAAACATCTAAAGCTTTGGTTAAAACATTATTTTTACTTTGTATAAGCTAGTTCAGTATAGTTCAGTTTTATAAAATTACATTTCCTTCGATTAAAAAAAATTAAATTCTATTGACAACAAAAAGAAAAAGACTGAAAGAAAAATAAGAATTTCTTTGATAGTAAAATCAAGTATTAAAACGTAATAAGTTATATATTACTTTTTCTAATTGCTTACATGTAGTTCTTCATTTCCATCATAACATAAGGTGAACAGATTTCCTGTTTTTAACGAGACAGTCCCGTCTTATCAGACATATCTCCTGACTTTCCTCCTGGGTACGCTTACTTGTCGTATTTTGACAGAATAGTAACTGAGATACTAATTGTTTAAATATTATATTTTGTCAGTGTTTCTGTTATCATACTTTAACAATGTAATCAAGAAATATTTAATTTTCTTTGCTGAAAAAAATCCACAATGTCATTTTAATAAAATTACACTTTTTTGTGTAATGTACAAATACGTTGATTTTATAAATTTATTATTTCCAATATCATTACATATTTTCCTAATTTGCTAGACTTAATTTAAAATAAGTAAGGATAAACGTGTGTAATCAGTTATGACCGTCCATTTTATTAACGAAAAGAAGCCTTTAAAGCTATTTTAAGTAGAAGTTGCCCTAGACTGGCACAACTACCCCTAAACTCGGCCGCTACGTAACCTAGGACTATAGGGGTAGTTTTGGATGATGCTCAAGGTCATCCCGGCCCTGACCCCAGACCCGGGGGTGGTTTTGACCACGTTCAGGGGGGTAGGGGGTAGTTTTTCGAAAAATAAAAAAAAAAAATCGGCCGCTACGTAACCTAGGACTATAGGGGTAGTTCCGGATGATGCGGGCGGACGTCGTGACCCTGATCCAAGCCTTAGGGGTGGTTTTGAACACGTCCAGAGGGGTAGGGGGTAGTTTTTCGAAAAAAAATTATTTCCAACACACTGACCTAAGCTAGCCAAAATGGATCCAACCTAACCTAACCTAAGTGTTGGGGGTGACCTCGGCTACGTTCAGGACCATCACCGGGGGTAGCTCCGGGGGTGGATTGGGGTGGGGGGTAGTTTTCGATAAAATTTTGGAAAAACGTGCCTTGACCGATAGGGTGAGTCTAGAGTGTATTATCGCTACTGTAGGGGTAGTTTCACCTAGGGGTAGTTTTTGAATAAAATACGAAAATGCCGAAAATCGATCGGTTGGATCAACAGACAGTACGGGATACGTGCAGAGGCTCTTTTGGAACGTTGCGGGGGCTGTTTCACCTAGGGGTAGTTTTTACAAAAAAAAATATGAAATTGCCGAAAATCGATTGGTTGGATCAAACGACCGTACGGGATATGTCTAGAGTCCATTATGGACGACTGTGGGGGTGGTTTCACCTGTAATCAGATTGCCAAAAATGATCGGTGACCTAGGTAAAAGTCACCACCGAACCCGCGCTTGAGGTAACACCGCCTAAGAGCGGGTAAAGCTAACACGGAGCACGGCCTCGGTTAAAGCCAATCCAAGCCCAGCCACCCAGCAGCTATGCCTTAGGTAAAGCTAACACGGAGCAAGGTAAAGCCAACCTAGGTAAAGTAACCCCGGAATCAGGCCATACCTAGAGACACCCAGGAGCCGGGCCTTAGTTAAAGCAGTCAACCTTTAAGTAAAGCTACTCAAGAGCCGGGCCAAGATGATTGCTATATCAATTACAGCCTATCGACTAAGACAAGTACCTCCACCAAGTCCTAGGTAAAGCCATCACGAGGCCGACCCCTCGGTAAAGCCTCCCAGGACTTAGGTAGAGCCAATAAGGAGCAAGGCCACAGGTAAAGCCACCCAGGACCTAGGTAAAGCCAATCCTAAGCTATGCCCTAGGTAAAGTAATCCGGGAACTCGACCTTAGGTAAAGCTACCACGAAGTCGCGGCCTAGGTAAAGCCTCCTCGGAGCAAGACTTTAGGTGAAGCAGTCAGCCCTTAAGTAAAGCTGCCCAAGAGTCGGGCCTTAGGATGGATGCTATATCAAATGCAGCCTCTCGACCAAGACAAATACCTCCACCAAGTCTTGGTGAGTGTTCAGCCCCTACAGAGTATGGGCCTAGGTTAAAACCACCCCGAAGCCGGGCCCTAGCTAGAGACACCCTGGAGAAAGGCCTGAGGCAAATTCACACTAGAGCAAGGGGGGGTTGATTGCCAAAAATGATCGACCAATCACAACACAGGGGCCCTGTAGGTCCACGCAAACGGTCGCTGTAAGACGGAAAGGCTTATATACAGCGTTAAACCAATATAGCCCACATAATGTGTTAAACAAATATGTAAGCCTACATACATACTATGCTAGGCCAACATACATGGGCCTACTATGTTTGTAAACCACAGACCAAACCCCGTATGACCTGAGCTATTTTCACCTCCTCTATCAGGTTGATCCTGGCAACCGTCTAATATGGGAGGTACTATAGGGTACATCTACTAATGCGTAACCTATCAAGCCCACGTAAAGGTTTATGACGTATCGGCGTTCGAGCGACTCAGGTATTAGACCCACCCTAACTAGAGGGGGCAAGGGTTATGATTGTCAAAATTTGTCTATGCTACAAAATAATAAACAAAGCAATAAAGCCCTGTCGTTTCAGGGAATACGCTTGACCGTGTGTTAGACATGTACAGACTTGCAGCGATAACGCATTATCTAAAAACCGCAACGGCTGCCGGTGACCGCTATAGCAGGCATAAAAACCAGCACGGCTATGTCGTTGTGAATCTAGGCACGTGTTTATGTTTTGATTACTGTATCAAATTACTGTGTACTGTCGACATACCAAGGCCTACATATATATAATCAGAAATCAGTGTAAATAATCAAATAGCCTCAATGGACATCTCCTATAGCTGTAAATGTATCTAGATATAAAGGTATATATGGAGAAACACTAATAATGAGGCCTATCACAAAACGTGAATAAATATATGATATAAAACGATGCTAAGCCAGCATGCAAGCTATCATACATAGGCGTATATACCACGTTAAGCCTACATACATGATAGTACACATAATGTGTTAAACAAACATGCGTGTAAACCTGCATACATACTATGCCGACTTACATGAATCCCTAAATGCGCCTACTATGTCGGTAAACCACTGGCCAAAGCCTATATGATCTGAGCTATTTTCACCTTGTCTATCAGGTAGAACCAGGCAATCGAATAATATGGGAAGTACTATAGGGTACATCTACCAATGCATAACCTATCACGACCATGACGGTCAACAAATATTACAATATAATTTAAAAATTTACGCAACCTATATACATACAATGCTAACCAATATAAGCATATACACTATGTTAAACCAGCATGCAATATACTCTAAATAGCCATATATACGCTGTTAAACCAATATGCAGGTTAACCTATATACATCCTGTATTAGGCAAATATCCCCGTTACCCACATAGGCCTATGTTAAGCCAGGATGAATGATAGCTTATATAGTGTGTTAAACAAATATGATTGTAAACCTACATAAATAATATGCTAAGCCTACATACTGTGCTAAACAGATATGCGTGTAAACCCACATAAATACTATGCTAACCAACATGGATGCTATCCTACATAGGCTTATATACTATGTTAAACCAGCATGCAATATACTCTAAATAGCCATATATACGCCGTTAAACAAATATGCGTGTAAACCCACATAAATACGCCAAGCCAATATCCGTGCTATCATAGATAGGCGTATATACTATGTTAGGCCTACATACTGCGTTAAACAAACATGTATGTAAGCCGACAAGGGCCTACAAATTATATCCAATGCATAGTTTAGCTAAAGGGCTATCATACACTATCCTACAAGCGGCCCACAAATTACCACATAATACCTGATACATAGCTTGGCTAATCATTAACACATAGTATGACCCAACACATAATATCCGGTGCATAGCCTCGCTAAATAAGCATAAACCCCCCAAAATTGGCTTATCAATTATGTATGGTCTAGATATAGTCACACATGTCATTTCAAAAGTCAGCTGGAAAGAAACACTAGCCTGGTATATACTATGTTAAAAAGCCACCATACATATTATGCTAAGCCGACAAGGGCCTACAAATTGTAACACATTATATCCACTGCATAGTTTAGCTAAACGGCTATCACACACTATCCTACAGGTACCACATAATACCTGATCAATAACACATAGTATCCAATGCATAGCCTGACGAAGGTTTAATATATAGTATCCAGAGGCCTCGCTAACGATTAACACGTTGTATCCATAAGGCCTACTATGTCGGTAAACCACAGGCCCAAGCTTATATGATCAGAGTCCGACACACGTTTTCACCCGTCTATCAGGTAGAACCTCAGGCAGGGGGCTGTATAATACGGGAAGTACTATATCGTATAGCTAACAATGCATAACCTATCACGCCTATGACGGTCAGCAAATACTACAATATAATTAAGAAAAGTCGCGCAACCTATATACATACAATGCTAACCAATATAGGCATATATACTATGTTAGGCCCGCATACGTAATTACCCTATATAGTGTGTTAAACAAATATGCGTGTAAACCTACATAAATACTATGGTAAACCAACATGCATGCTATCATACTATGTTAAGCCCAAATACATAATAGAATACATAATGTGTTAAACATATATGTGTGTAAGCCAGCATAGATATTATGCTAAGAAGGCAGCTAACAAGGCCTACCCCATTAAAATAGCTACGAAAATATAACATCCAATACATATCCTATCATATTAGCTATGTAAAGACAATAAATGCGTAAAGGCAGCTAACAATGCCTACCCCATTAAAATAGCTACGAAAAGATAACAACCAATACATAACTTATCATAATAGCTATGTAAAGACAGCGAAAGATGCATAACCTAACTCAGTAATGATTGCTATTAAATAATGAACCATTACACTAGCCACGTAAAGACAGCTACCAACATCACAATAGCTACGTAAAAACAGTTATCGATCCGTGACCAAGATAATACTTACGTAAGACCTATATCAGTGCTAAGACAATAGCTCCGTAAGGAAAACCTACCACTTCATGAACTACGACAACAGCAAGGTGTGGACGGCTACCAATACATTACTTATCACAGCTACCAACACATAACTCGTCACACTAGCTAAGTAAATAGCGCTACGACTGAATAGCCTATCACACAGGCTAATTGAGGGTCACTAACTAAACCATCACAATATCTCTGTACAAGGCAGATGGCGTGATGATCCTCATCTTTATCGCACACCTAACAGTAGGTTAGGTTAGAAGCACTCTGGCTAGCTTAGGTTAGTGGGTTGAAAATAATTTTTTCTAAAAACTACCCCTCTAGACGTGGTTGAACACCCAACAGTAGGTTAGGTTAGAAGCACTCTGGCTAGCTTAGGTTAGTGGGTTGAAAATATTTTTTTCTAAAAACTACCCCTCTAGACGTGGTTGAACCCTCCCCCAAGGCCACGATCAAGGTCACATCGACCGCCTGCATCATCCAAAACCACCCCTAACTTCTACAACCACAGGTCAGTGATGCCCGTGATGGAGATACGACCAACCTTTGAAAGTTAGGCTTTGGCCAGTGGTTTACCGACATAGTAGGCGCATTTAGGGATTCATGTAAGTCGGCATAGTATGTATGCAGGTTTACACGCATGTTTGTTTAACACATTATGTGTACTATCATGTATGTAGGCTTAACGTGGTATATACGCCTATGTATGATAGCTTGCATGCTGGCTTAGCATCGTTTTATATCATATATTTATTCACGTTTTGTGATAGGCCTCATTATTAGTGTTTCTCCATATATACCTTTATATCTAGATACATTTACAGCTATAGGAGATGTCCATTGAGGCTATTTGATTATTTACACTGATTTCTGATTATATATATGTAGGCCTTGGTATGTCGACAGTACACAGTAATTTGATACAGTAATCAAAACATAAACACGTGCCTAGATTCACAACGACATAGCCGTGCTGGTTTTTATGCCTGCTATAGCGGTCACCGGCAGCCGTTGCGGTTTTTAGATAATGCGTTATCGCTGCAAGTCTGTACATGTCTAACACACGGTCAAGCGTATTCCCTGAAACGACAGGGCTTTATTGCTTTGTTTATTATTTTGTAGCATAGACAAATTTTGACAATCATAACCCTTGCCCCCTCTAGTTAGGGTGGGTCTAATACCTGAGTCGCTCGAACGCCGATACGTCATAAACCTTTACGTGGGCTTGATAGGTTACGCATTAGTAGATGTACCCTATAGTACCTCCCATATTAGACGGTTGCCAGGATCAACCTGATAGAGGAGGTGAAAATAGCTCAGGTCATACGGGGTTTGGTCTGTGGTTTACAAACATAGTAGGCCCATGTATGTTGGCCTAGCATAGTATGTATGTAGGCTTACATATTTGTTTAACACATTATGTGGGCTATATTGGTTTAACGCTGTATATAAGCCTTTCCGTCTTACAGCGACCGTTTGCGTGGACCTACAGGGCCCCTGTGTTGTGATTGGTCGATCATTTTTGGCAATCAACCCCCCCCCCCCTTGCTCTAGTGTGAATTTGCCTCAGGCCTTTCTCCAGGGTGTCTCTAGCTAGGGCCCGGCTTCGGGGTGGTTTTAACCTAGGCCCATACTCTGTAGGGGCTGAACACTCACCAAGACTTGGTGGAGGTATTTGTCTTGGTCGAGAGGCTGCATTTGATATAGCATCCATCCTAAGGCCCGACTCTTGGGCAGCTTTACTTAAGGGCTGACTGCTTCACCTAAAGTCTTGCTCCGAGGAGGCTTTACCTAGGCCGCGACTTCGTGGTAGCTTTACCTAAGGTCGAGTTCCCGGATTACTTTACCTAGGGCATAGCTTAGGATTGGCTTTACCTAGGTCCTGGGTGGCTTTACCTGTGGCCTTGCTCCTTATTGGCTCTACCTAAGTCCTGGGAGGCTTTACCGAGGGGTCGGCCTCGTGATGGCTTTACCTAGGACTTGGTGGAGGTACTTGTCTTAGTCGATAGGCTGTAATTGATATAGCAATCATCTTGGCCCGGCTCTTGAGTAGCTTTACTTAAAGGTTGACTGCTTTAACTAAGGCCCGGCTCCTGGGTGTCTCTAGGTATGGCCTGATTCCGGGGTTACTTTACCTAGGTTGGCTTTACCTTGCTCCGTGTTAGCTTTACCTAAGGCATAGCTGCTGGGTGGCTGGGCTTGGATTGGCTTTAACCGAGGCCGTGCTCCGTGTTAGCTTTACCCGCTCTTAGGCGGTGTTACCTCAAGCGCGGGTTCGGTGGTGACTTTTACCTAGGTCACCGATCATTTTTGGCAATCTGATTACAGGTGAAACCACCCCCACAGTCGTCCATAATGGACTCTAGACATATCCCGTACGGTCGTTTGATCCAACCAATCGATTTTCGGCAATTTCATATTTTTTTTGTAAAAACTACCCCTAGGTGAAACAGCCCCCGCAACGTTCCAAAAGAGCCTCTGCCGTATCCCGTACTGTCTGTTGATCCAACCGATCGATTTTCGGCATTTTCGTATTTTATTCAAAAACTACCCCTAGGTGAAACTACCCCTACAGTAGCGATAATACACTCTAGACTCACCCTATCGGTCAAGGCACGTTTTTCCAAAATTTTATCGAAAACTACCCCCCACCCCAATCCACCCCCGGAGCTACCCCCGGTGATGGTCCTGAACGTAGCCGAGGTCACCCCCAACACTTAGGTTAGGTTAGGTTGGATCCATTTTGGCTAGCTTAGGTCAGTGTGTTGGAAATAAATTTTTTTCGAAAAACTACCCCCTACCCCTCTGGACGTGTTCAAAACCACCCCTAAGGCTTGGATCAGGGTCACAACGTCCGCCCGCATCATCCGGAACTACCCCTATAGTCCTAGGTTACGTAGCGGCCGATTTTTTTTTTTATTTTTCGAAAAACTACCCCCTACCCCCCTGAACGTGGTCAAAACCACCCCCGGGTCTGGGGTCAGGGCCGGGATGACCTTGAGCATCATCCAAAACTACCCCTATAGTCCTAGGTTACGTAGCGGCCGAGTTTAGGGGTAGTTGTGCCAGTCTAGGGCAACTTCTACTATTTTACTCTCTAATTGCAAAAAGATTCCAGGGGTACAACCACGGACCCACTACTCTGCTGGGGATTTTTATTTCATACCCGAAAAGTTCCCAGAGAGTACTGTCTCGTTTTGATCTTCTAAAAATCTCTACACCTTAAATCATATAAAGTTGTGTCAATGCCTTGTAAGGTTGGACGTCTGCTTGTTCGGTCCTGAAGATACTTAATTTCTATTTTACACCCAAAGAGTAAACCTAAAAAGGCATTCCCTTATCAGCTACTTGTGAAATCGTTCTACGGGAATTGCAGGCTCCGAGAGAATAAAGCTTTCTCCGGCAACAGCTAAGGAGTGTTCCAGCTCCTTAGAGCTACTCCAATAGAGCAAGAATAGCAACGGAAATTGCTTCTTTTGGTGACCAGGTAGTAGTTCAACTAAAATAAAACCCACTAACCACAATACAAAAATCTTTATTTTACTTTATGAACATTTCGATCAATACTATGTAATTGAAATGTACATAAAGTAATTGTACTAAAATAAAGATAATTGTAATGTGGTTAGTGGCATTTATTTGTTTAGTTGAAAAATTAGTCCACAGTGCTCAACAAATTTACTAAGGTAATAGGTCCTTCAATAAAGCACACATAACACACACTTGCAACCTTTTCTGCAGTGCCCCCCCCCCCCAATACCCTGTTTGATTTGTTACGTCCAGTTAATGCAATCGAAGCTTTATCCACTCTCAGTATGAACTGGCCATTTATTAAGACACCTACCAGTTTGTCTTAGCTAAGAACACCTCCAAAACTGTACACTGAACTGGTGATGCCAGCACACATTTTCAACTGTCCCGCCATCTTTTCTGACCTGTTCATGACTGTAGCTATATCCGGAAGTAGATCTTTATTTGGACAATATAGTGCAAATAGCTAGAGCTGTTACATCTAGGCCCTATACCTTAGCCATTATCTGAAGATTAACTCGTCATCATTATCATCATAGATATGTCATCATCGTCAAGTATTTCTTCCCGTGTTGTGAAGGTTTATATGAAACAGATTTTGTAGACCCGGTGGAACTGCACAAGTGGTCAATAAATTAGTAAGAGGATTATTTCTGGACCCCCTGGAATATGGTCGACCTGCGCAGGCTAGGTCAATTATGAACGGTTGATGGCACCTTTCAGCATCGGCCTACTAGCAGTCTTTTAAACAAGTCTGAGGAATAAAGTGTTAGATTCTTATAATGGTAATGTCTGCAAGGATTTTTATTTCACACAATAATAACAAGTGTACTATTACCTGAAGGTTAAAGTTATTTATTACGAAGAGAAGGAATTTAGTCATAAATGTATTTGTTAAACTTTCGTTGAGAACTATTTTGGAAATTGTCTGCAATTATAACAATTGTCTATATGTAACATCTAATAGAGCGGCTAACCTTCAAACCAGCCCAATCTACTATAATTATTGAATATAATTTTAAAATTTTATTTAAATGTTCATTGATCAGTACTTTTATGCTCATCGTATTGTTGCAATGTTCATTATAAGTTATAACTTTTACTTCGTATTTTTACTTTTACTTTACATTTTTTTGCAGTTTGACACTCCCTTTGACATAACCACCTGCACGCATCGACCAAGTAGTTAGGGTAGTTCTTGAATTCTGCAAACTACTTTCCACAGTTCGACCTCACTAAAACCTTTTATTATTTTTTGCCTAATATCTGACAGAGTTTTACAAAGGTAAGCAAACATAAACGTTATTTCCTAACTTGGGTTAAGCACAAGTTAATTTATTGCTTTGCGATGTTAACGGACACTTATAGGTGTCACCCGAACCAGGATTAAACAAAAATTACATCATAATATTAAACTTATTTTTTCTCTGAATCCCATTTACACAAATTGGATGTTCAAATCAACTTTCTTCTAGTAAGTATAATCTATACAGTAAGTTATAGATTGACGAAAGAAATAGATTGCTTTTTAATTAAATACAAATGATCTGAAGTTTCCAGACAGTAATTTTATTCATTATGGTTTACTTGTATCATTAAAATATTTCATATTTTTTTAGGATGTATTTGCTTTTACAGTTTTCTAGAGCAAATTTAATAATTTATTCCCTTTTTTAAAGATATAAAGAATTATCGACATGTATTCCGTTTTTTTTTTTATATCGAGGGGTGAAACAATTTTTTAAAATATTATTAAATTATCATTTCTTTACCCAGTGATGAACATCCATTTGTTATTATTATTATTAAATTAATATCGAAGTAGAATAATTTCAATTATGTTTTAGCTCAAAATGACTTTCATTATTTTTATTCATATAAACCTGTTCTTGAATTTCCTTGCACGTTTGTTGTTATCGTATTACAAGTAAATTTTGTATTTTTAAATCATAGAGTTACAATTATAAAACTAATAACGCGAATAAAAACAATCAAGTTTTTGATTCACGTTATGCTTGGTTGTCTACTATAAACTTCAACTTTTCGCACGATACAAGTAAACACCTAATATATATTAATATCTCAAAAATTAGTAAACGTTACTTTTGCCCAGTTTTTGTTTTAGTAATGTAGGTCTTTCTTTGTAAAACCAGAATGTACAAGGACGTGAGACCTTCCAATTTGCTTCTGACAATGTTAGAGCAGTGACTGACCCTTGTAAGCTTATCTAAACTGAATGGTTACAAAAACCGCCTCCTGAATTACAGTCAAGTTGCCTTCTGTTTCAGGAGACAGATTTACATCTTGCTCCTCATAGTGTCCAATTTCAAAAGTCTTGTCTTTACAACAGTTACGGAATAGTTTTATCTGGAGAGTCGAGTATTGTGACGTATTCCGTCACACATTATTGTCTCTAAATTTAATACACTTTGTCAAAGTCATTTACTAATTGCAATTGACTGTTAAAATAATTTTCAGTAGATAAATGGGTAGGCATAAGTGCAACTGTTAATTGACCAATAATTATTTATAAATTTATAATGATTATAGAAATTGTAGGGTTATTTAAAATTTAGGCATATACGAGACAAAGGTAAGGGTTTTTTCTCATATTAAAGTATAATACAGTGATTACAAATTTAATAATTGGCTTATTCAGTGTGGATAATGTACATTTAGAATTTGAAAAAAACAAATTTTTTTTAGAATAATAAAATGAACTATGTTTTACACCTTTTGATTTATAAATCAGACGATTTGTAAACATTATTAATAGGGTAAAAGTTTCATAAATGTTTAATACCTTACAAAAGTAAATTGCACAACACAATATTTTGAGTACTTAGTACTCTGAGATAACATTTTAGAAGATAACTGAAATCATAGATGAAAACAACACAATATTCTGAGTATTTAATACTGTCAGATAACATTTAGATGATAACTCAAATTATGGGTAAAACTACACAATATTCTGAGTATTCATTACTCTGAGATAACCTTTAGAAGATAACTCAAATCATAGAAGAAAACAACACAGTATTCTGAGTCTTTAATACTCTGAGATAACATTTAGATGATAACTCGAATATGGGGAAAACTACAAAATGTTCTGAGTATTTATTCCTCTGAGATAAAATTTAGATAACTCAAATTATGGGAAAACTACACAATATTCTGAGTATTTAAAACTCTGAGATAACATTTAGATGATAACTCAAAGTATGGGGTAAAACAACACAATATTCCGAGTATTCAATACTCTGAAATAACGTTTAAAAGATAACTCAAATTATGGGGGTACACAACCAAATACTATGAGTATTTAATACTCTGAGATAACATTTAGATGATAACTCAATGTATGGGGTAAAACTACACAATATTCTGAGTATTTAAAACTCTGAGATAACATTTAAATGGTAACTCAAAGTATGGGTAAAACAACAAAATATTATGAGTATTTAAAACTCTGAGATAACATTTAAATGATAACTCAAAGTATGGGGTAAAACTACACAATATTCTGAGTATTTAAAACTCTGAGATAACATTTAGATGATAACTCAATGTATGGGGTAAAACAACACAATATTCTGAGTATTTAATACGCTGAGATAACATTTAAATGATAACTCAAAGTATGGGGTAAAACAACACAATATTCTGAGTATTTAATACGCTGAGATAACATTTAAAATATAACTCAAATTATGGAAGTAAACAACACAATATTCTGAGTATTTAAAACTCTGAGATAACATTTAAATGATAACTCAAAGTATTGAATAATACTACACAATATTCTGAGTATTTAAAACTCTGAGATAATATTTAGATGATAACTAAAATTATGGGGTAAAACTAAACAATTTTCTGAATATTCAAAACTCTGAGATAACATTTAAATGATAACTCAAAGTATGGGGTAAAACAACAAAATATTCTGAGTATTTAAAACTCTGAGATAACATTTATATGATAACTCAATGTATGGGGTAAAACAACACAATATTCTGAGTATTTAATACGTTGAAATAACATTTAGATGATAACTCAATGTATGGGGTAAAACTACACAATATTCTGACTATTTAAAACTCTGAGATAACATTTAAATGATAACTCAAAGTATAGGGTAAAACAACACAATATTCTGAGTATTTAATACGCTGAGATAACATTTACAAAATAACGTAAACTGTGTAAGACAACAGTACAATATTCTGAGTATTTAATACTCTGAGATAACATTTAAAATATAACTCAAATTATGGAAGTAAACAACACAATATTCTGAGTATTTACTTTTAGGTAAAATCCTAGGGCTTTCAATTAGATATTAAAATGCTAACTATAAATATTTTTATTACTAAAATATGACTTTTATTTACTAAACACTTTTATATTCTATTCTAATTTACAATGAATTACTTTCAGTTTCCACATCAATACGTCTAACGTGTTTACTTACAGTGATCAAATGTGCCCGACAGAGTTGCAATAAGTAATTATGTAGAAAAAAATATATTACACAAATATTTATCAAGAGAATAAAATTGATAATTTGCGTTGGCCTATTGCAAGTAATATTTTTAGTGCCATCTATGTAAGCTCTTCAATATGGTAAAATTGTTACATATTACTTAATGGTTTTATCTGTTATACTTGTCTTGTAAACCGTGGTTTAAATTGTAATGGCCACCAGTAGATGATGATTAAAGTGATGATGGTCAGTGAAACGATTTTGGTAACATAAATGTATTTTTGTTGGTTTGATTTTTTAATAGTAAGTCCAATTCATGTATCAATGAATAAATCTATTGAAATTTATTCGAGAAACTAATAATTAATTTTTAACCTAGTTTATTTCATAATAGCCTAAATAATAGTTTAAATAATAATCTTTTAAATTAATATAGTGACACTATTAATTTACCTTAATCAAGTTGTATGTTTTCAAAACTTTAATTTTTACTTTTAAATAATATATTTTTATTTTCAAATTTTTTTTTTGTTATTTACTTGGATTTGTATAGCCTGAATTTAACATTGTTTTTTTTATCTTACTACTTAAAACTGTGTTAAAAAGACCTACAATTGACTAATATCAAATCTACTTCTTACAAAATACTTGCTAGGGCATTGGTGTACAGAGCTTCTTGATAATTTTAGGAATTTTTTATTTTTTCCTCTTCTCAAGTAGCTCAAGTAATATTTTCACTATAGAATCTGTTTTTGACCGTTTCTTCAGTTAACACACTGCTTTTTTAACAATATTTCAGTTACATTTACTCTTGTAAACAACTTGAACGCAATTTAAAACCTTCAAAATATATTTCTCTTTACAATTCACAATAGTGTAACTTTATTTGATGATTTCATTATTCATAGGATGCCATTGTTGTACTAGTTCTAATAGTTGTTTCTTTATAGCTGGTTTATCTTAGTATGCTGTTGCATTATTGTCCTTGTTACTGTTATTTATGATAGCCATTTATTACGTACACTACGCATCGAAATTGGACAGAGTTACGTTGGACTAATTTAGACTTTTTTATTAGTTCTATAACATATATATAAATTCAATTTCTTGGATAAATATCAACATTTTAAAATTTTTATTTTCCTTATGTTTTCTTATATTTTGTCTAACTTTGATCTATGCATTACATATTACTTTTATCCTCCTATATTATTTATTCTTAATTTTTACATTCTACTACAAATATATCGCTTTATAATTTGAAATAAAATCACTTTGTCAAATAATGTGCTAATGTACTATTTCTGTTATGAAAGATTTGATGAAGAGGGTTGTTCAAGAACGTCACAACCTTAGATTTTCTACGCTTGAGTTCTGTGGCCCTAAAACTTTCACTTTTTAAACCCGAAAAAAGAGTATTCTGGCGGCATTAGTGCGTTTCAAAATTTCAACGTGACACACACACACACACACAAACAAATCAAACACACACATACACTCTTAAAGGTAATGACGTGAAAATATAATACAAATACTTACTTCAATTAGTTTGAAAGGAATAATATTATAAGAAAGTTGATTATTTTTTTATACAGGCTAATGACAGATCACAGACAATTTTGCTTTTATAAACACTCAACGTTTCGAATTTCTTTCCGAAATTCGTTTTCAAGAGCTCAGCTTTAATTAAACAAATATACAACATAACTTACCATTTATAAAATACATAACATTTAATAAAAAATAATGAAAATCAACAAATTATAAAACTCTTAATAAATATCCATGTACAAGTTACGCATTTTTTCTATCACAATAAAACAGACAAATCACAAATACATACACTAACTTGTTTATATAAAGTATATAATAACAAACGAATGCTGGGAAAAACAAAACTATTTATATTATTTGATTCCATCTTCAGCTTAAGCTACCTAACCTGACACTTGACCACTTGAACATTTTACATTAATATGTCACACTTGCCTGTAGTAGGTTTAATTTTGTTTTTAATGTGGACTCCAATTCCTAAGATGTATCCCATTGTTAATTCGTACCGTAACTGAACTCTTCATTGTTTTAGACTAGGATTAAGGTGGGGTAAGGTTGGGAAGAGAGTTTTGGGGGTTAGGATTTTAAATGTGCTTGCTAGCTATAATATAGCTGAGTGGGCGTGTTGGGTGAAGCTTGTAAAGTTTGAATATTTAGTGAACTTCGTGTTTATATGTGAACTTCATATTTAGAGTTGAGTACTGTGTTTTCATCTGTCAAACCCACAATTTTTATACAAACTGAATAATAATATCCAACACTAGGCAACCGTAGAGTAGAAGATAGACAAACATTTCAAGCTACAGGCAATACTTAATTCCATTATAATTCTCATAGACTTTTTGATTTCATAACCACAAAAAATCTCTCAAATATCACCTATCCTTACCTACCGCCAGCCTCCCCTACTCCCATCCTATTTAAGAGAAGGAAGAGGTCAGTTACGGTCTGAGTTCACAATTAAATACATCTCCTGAAATGGCCGTCCTCATTCAACAATGAAAGTAAACACAATTACAGGCAAGTGTGACATGGCAAGAGATGTTCAAGTGTTTATTCATTTATTTATTTGACACACGTAAGCGATATCTTAAACACCTGTATATCGTATATAATATATTATAAAACGCCCATTGTTTCCTGTGGTCGCTTTAATATCTTTATTAGAGCAGGGAACAGTTAAATCACTACAGTTCAACAGTTTCCACATAGAAGCATTAGTGGCATTATCAAGAGCAATAACTCAATTGGTTTAAAAAGCAAGGCAGTGTTGGTTCTTGGTGGCATTGCTTTTGGTTATATATACCCTGTATATGTATATTTTTTTTACAGTTTAAGATTTAAATTATTAATCAATGAAATAGCTTTTTGAGTTGTTTAACACCAAACTTGTAACTATCTCAGATATACAAATGATTTTCTTGTTTAGTAGCATAACCTAAATACATTTAGTAAGTAGAGTGTTTCGTACAGCAGAACAGTAGCTAAACGGCTTTAATTGGTAAACGTGAAGGTAATTACGAATCTGCATACAATGCAGCAGAGCGCTCTAGGAATGCGATCACGCACAGATCAAGAACTGTTCCGGGCAACGGTGATTCATGGAACGCCGCGTGTGCAGCTGAAAGGAGTACGTGCTTTTATAAGTGAATGCAGTTTAAATGTAACTGTTGGCCCTAAGATTATTGTCACCAACTTCCGTATAAACATACGTGAAATAATCGTAAACAAAAATTAGGAACAAATCTGCATAAAACAGGATTTTAAATAATGACTTTAAGTTACAATTAAAATATTGGAAACAAACCCAAAACAAATAAACAACAATAAAAAATAACAAATAATATAAGTTACCTAAGATTAAACCTTCATGTACATTTCGATGACGTTATCATCATCGAGGGTCTTATTACAATCTAGAATACAATGGAGTGGCCAGTCTAGTTTGTAAATTGTTGTATTCTTCCATACAATCTCTTCTGCACAAAAAATAATCTACATATATAAAAATTCTCTAAACTCGACGGTAACTGAAAGAGTTTCTCCTACATGTGTTAGGTAAATATTACGTAACAACCGTGGTTTCAACTTTTTTACCACTTATTCTACTATTTATTTACTATCTCTTATCTACTTCTACTATCTATCACGTTAGACCTCTTGAAAATATTACTCTAAAAATGTCTGAAATGAAATGTTAGGCATTTCAACTTGAAATGAATTTTATCTACAATTTACATTAATTGTTCTCAATTTAAAATAAATCACAGAACATTAAGCCTAAGCAATGTTTGTTTTATTATAAGGTGTATTTGGATGAAGATTATAGGAGTAATTCCTAGGAAATATTTATGTAGGATAGAAAATAGGAAAAAGTAGGAAAAATAGATCGAAATTCTACTACAAAATTTCATTCACTTTCCTTTTTGTAATTTACTGTCAAACATTTTCTGAGTTTGTTTTCTTTCTCCTCTATAGAGCCTTCTTCCCATATAAATTTCCTCTTCTTCCACCGTTCACCTCACTGTTGTTGCGAAGTTACTCAATGCATTTTTTCATGAAGTTAGCAATTCTTCCACTCATTTATAAAGAAAATATAATCAGACAGTCTTCACTGTATTTTAAGTAAAAATAGAACTCTAGTATCAGTAGATAAAGTAGAGTTCCCATATAAATTTCCTCTTCTTCCACCGTTCCCCTCACTGTTATTGCGAAGTTACTCAATGCACTTTTTCATGAAGTTAGCAATTCTTCCACTCATTTATAAAGAAAATATAATCAGACAGTCTTCCCTGTATTTTAAGTAAAAATAGAACTCTAGTATCAGTAGATAAAGTAGGCAAACCGTACTGGAACCATCCCTTCCCATTTCTATGCCGAGTCATGATCTCGTATTCTATCCACAACCTTTGTTGCACGACATATGCTGAATGCCCACTTATGTCTTTAAGCCTTCTCTTTCTCTGACTGTGAAACACATTCAAGTAACCAAAATGTATTGACAATTTAGTAAATGTAATACTCTACGCATTTTATTATTTCCAAATATTACCTTGCATTACTATCTAATCGGTCTTAATTTTTGCCTAAATCAAAACTAAACCTAAATCTTTATGTTGTAACACAAGCTATTTCAGATGACTGTCAAATACAGTACACAATATAATTTTACAGATAACAAACTGAAAGAATCGATAAGTTCAAAACGCAAGCTATTGAGAAACGCATAATACCAATAAACAAGAAGTAATAGTATCAAAGCTTTAAGAAGGTTTTGTGATCAAGAGTAAACACAGTATGAAGCTGATCGAAAAGTAGACAATAAGAGAAAAATCTGTGACATTTACGCTCAAAGATGAGGAGCAATAACAAGTTAAGAAATGAGGAACTGGAAGATTTAATGATGAATATGGCGTTAGTGATAAAATGTCCTCCTTCCTGAATAAGGAGAACAACTAATGTGACTTTCAGAACTACACAATGAACCACTACAACTAGAATCCATGACGAGACCAGATTCTTCATTCCAAACTTTCAAGAAATATAAGTGGGGCTAAAGGAGGAAACGAAAATACCTTAAAGGAAGCAAAATGAATATTAATTTAGCGTAAATTAAATCCTAGCATTAACGTTCAAAAACGGTTGAAATTTAACAGTTTTAAACTTTATCAAATCTGATTTCAACAAAATTAAAAGCTTGGTAAATTTTTTATTGACTTTTTTTAACATGAAATCTAAATTATGTTATGAAATTTTATATAACATAAAATAAAATTTATTTGAAATTTAATCTGAAAACTAATATTAAAAATTGAAATTACTTTTAAAATATAATTTTTTTGTAATGTAAAATCTTATAAAGCTTCTTGTAAAACTGTATGAGATGAATGGGTAGAATGTGACGTCATTAGGAATCCACATGGAAGTTAGTAAAAATCCGGTTTCATGCCTCACATAGAGTTTTTTAGACTTAATATGGTAAAAGTGCCATTTCCTACATTTTTAGAAATATATTATAATATATCATATTGATTAAACTATGTGATAATTTTCCGTACAAAAGCTGTTTTTTATACTCAGAGGTTGTATTATATTCAGGGTTATATATTATCTTCCCCTAAAGTCCTAAAGAACCGATCAAAAATAAATAGTAACATCGTGATACGTATAAGGTGAATATAGGGATTTTATTTACTAATATTTTAATTAAATAAAATATATTTATTTATGAAGGTAATGTATTAGTGCCTATTTAATAAAATAATAAATTGCATAGATATTATAAATTGTAAAATTTGAATTTTCAAGTCTAAGTAAGTAGTAATTGAAAAACACCCATAAAGTTTATAACATTCTGCATCAAAATTACATTAATTCCTATTGTCTGGAAGCCACAAATGACGAGTTATTTTTACAGAAGCAATGAACAAACAAGGCCATCATTATAATGATGGTTCGCTTCGGTTCGCCGTACTTTGATTACAAACCACAGATTGAAAATAGTTCACAGACAGCACGCATACCTTCCATCCTACATCGATGCGGTGTGGTGTAGGGTGCTCTTCCATCAGCTAATTTATTACAGATGAAGATTTCACAAGTAGAAGACGAGACGGTGGCTATAGTAACTGTGTGAGAGTAGCTTTTCGTGACTAGTTCACTCCACTGTAACGAAAATGTTTTTTCCATTGAATTTTTTTAACATTTTAGTTCAAGAAGGAACTAAAACGTCTATGTTAAGCTAACCTATCTTTACGTAAAAACAATGTAAACCAAAAAAATTGTCAAATTCAATTCCTACTTAGGTTAAGAAAAAACCATTTTATTTTAGTTACTTTTTATTAAATTATTAGAAATAATATAAATTAACTTATGCGTTAAAACTTTTGTTGTAACACATAACCTACAACATAAAAACAGCTGATTAATGAAATCATATGTTATCACTTATTTTAAGCCAAATTGGACGAAATAACTATAGGCCATAACTTGTACTTTTTGTGCAAAGCTTTTCTCCCATATAAAACTAAAATTAATTAATTATTAAATTTATTTAATATTTGAAAAAAACTGTATTAACTACAAGTTGAAGTAATGTATTTGAACTTGAGCGGATGAGTAAAATTTATTTTATTATCATTTGAAAATTTGAACAAGATATATACAGGGAGAGTGTGAACTAATAGTAGGAATTGAATGAAAATCAGGGGAAATACAATTTGAAAAATAAATCAAAAAGTGAAACAATTTTTTTTAACCTTCGCAAAAGTTATAGTTCTTTAAATTTATTACTTCCAAGATTTTTTCCAAAGGCTGTTAAAATTAGCTTTTTTTAACACTTAGGAGTTAAACACTTTTTAGTGTTTAGATGTGTTTCAGATGTGTTGCAAAGTAAATCAAGTAATTCAGTAAAGTGCTGGGTACAATATGTTTATTTTTGAGTGTAATGATTATACTGTAATAGTTTACATGATTAGATTTGATGTTGTTAATCACTACATAATTAACCGTTCACACTGATTACAGATTAATTAGTATTTCTGACTGTCAGTAGCAGTTGTATGGGGATTACCTTCGTATTTTTCTAGAGAATTTTGGTTTTTAGCAAATACAATTCCTTCAGGTAAGTAAATCTTTCTTTTGCGAAACTATCTTCCCCAGTACCAAGGGATCACCATGTTCTTTCTTTAGCCATGGCAATTCCACTTAACCTACTACTCTATCTTCTTCCAAGGGTGTAACAGGTGAACACCTCTTTATGATTGCGAGGGTAGATGTACTTTAGGTAAAAGGCCCTGCACAAGCATTACCATTATCCCCGCTCCAACTACCACAGAGGTGGATCCCCCTACCTTAATTTTACCTATACACTCATAAACCTTTCCTACCCTACGTACGCCGTAATAGGCACACTGACTAATCACATTGACAAAAAAACAAACTAAATTAAAATATAAACTCTACGATTTGGAACAGAGTTTTTGTACAAGTATTAAGCCTGGTGATTAAACATCAACCGGATCAGCATCAAAGGGATGATTTTGGGCGATAGCCCACCCCACACAAGGGTCACAAAGTTTCTTTCCAATCTTTTATCTGCTTATCGACTTAAATTGATTAGTTTTTTCAAACAATTTCATATTAATTACAAACTTCCATAAATAAATTCAAATATTATAACTTCAAGGTAATAAAACATGCAGTTTTTGTGTTGTACATCTTGAGGGTTTTTTGTATAAATTACACTTTGTTGTATTAACTTGACAAAAAAACCAATACTTACTGATTTATTCACTAGACGCGTTTCGAGCTAGGTCAGTGCATTATTCAGTGCTGTGAATTAATGACAAGACTGTTGCTCAAGTGTGTCGTGTTGGTGTGAGTCTGTGGTGTATTTCTGTTTTGTGGTATGTTATTATCCATAGAGTAGATGTTAATTATGTGCTTAAATATAGTATTTGATTGTGTCTTTTGTCATTTAGAACGTGTTGTGGATAGTATAAAACTATCCATTATTGTGGATACATTATTCATATATATGGATATTGTGGATTAACTATATTGTAGATAGTAGAAAAACACAGTAGAAAACTATAAACTATAAATACTATCAACAAAACATTTAACAACTATAAATACTATCCACAACACATTCTAAATGACAAAACACACTCACATTCAAATACTATATTTGAGCACATAACTAACAACTAGTCTATATACAATTACACACCACAGAACAGAAATACACCACAGACTCACACCCACACAACACACCTGAGCAACAGTCTTGTCAGTAATTCACAGCATTGAATAATGCGCTGACCTAGCGCGAAACGCGTCTGCTGAATAAATCGGTAAGTAGTGGTTTTTTGCCAAGTGAATACAAAATAGTGTTATTCAAGGTAAAGTTTACGTAAACCAAGTTTACATTGAAGGGAGAGTGGTTAGTAAAAATTTGTGTATATTTTTGCTAAAATATTTCAATGGAGAACGTCGTTTGACGATATGTGCACATTAGAGAAACCAAGCTTATAAAGAATGAACTAAGCTTAAATGAACTAAGCTTACCTCACCGAAAAAAGCGCTGTAAAAGAGGATGACGTTGTAGACGAACTTTCAAGTCTTGTAGGCTCAATATGACTGTAATTTGTCAAAATGAAATTGAATATTTTTTTTTAAACTCTGATATTTCCTGCAACCTATTAATCTTAATACCTCAAATAATTACCAACCTCTACACGTATTTTAATTTGGAGTGTATTAGGAACAAACTTAATTCACTCATTTCGTTAACATGAGTTTAATATATAGTGTTTGAATGGGATAAAATTACATTTAATTTTTTTGAAAATTTTCATTCTGAGTATAAATTAGCTCTAAGTACCCAAGGATATTCGCATTTCTAGACAATATTGTCAGTTTTTATCCCCTGAAATTTTACGGACTGCCTTTTGCATCTAAACTGTATTCACACTTGTTACGGTTCTGCAAGTTAAGCCTGTGGTATAGTGTGTGCCACATAGCTGGGCGCTTCGTTGACGCATGCGCACCGCTTTCCTCCCACTATCAGGTGGCACGATATGGCTGAGCTCAATCCGACCTGTTAGCATAACTGGGACTGTTCAGTTCACGTTGAGTTGACTGTACAAGCGAACGTAGGGGAAGTGTAGTGGGGGCAACTCAGACTACTGTTCCCCTTCAAGCCCCAAGATATGTGGCGTGCACTATAATATCAGTTATTTTACCATTGTTAACTGAAATTACCCCCGGCTATCAGTAAGTGACGAATAAATAAATGTATAATAAATTTAGAATGTTAGGCTATATGTATGGTACTGCAGATACAATAATAAAAGCACTTAAATCTGTCAGTATTAGCTAATAACATCTTACAGCCTCAGAAAGGTTAAAGAATTGTCTGAATATATATACTAACAGTAACCTTTGATAATTTTTCAAACGTTTCTCATCTTGATAAAATTTGGTTTTGACTTTAATACTACAATAATAATAAAGCAATTTAATTAAAGTGTATTAAAAAAATATTTTATACAACAGGATACGATTGTAAATCAATATTGGATTGAGCTATTATAACAAGTCTGTGTGTTGAATGCAAAAATTATAAAAATTCAAACCTATATGTCTAAAAAAACGTTTATAATTGCAATCAATATACATCTTTTTGCGAAATCTGTATTACCGATTTAGATACTTAATTTGGAAAGCTCATATTAAAAAAAAAAAATAGAACATAAACTTTACTTTTATTTTTCAAACAAAATTTTTACGGTTAATTAACCTTAAAGTTTAAAATAAAATAAAAACAGCTTTTGAAAATTGATCTACAGAAGTCTACAGAAGAATAATTTATTCCTTAAGGATTGGATTAAAATAAATGAATATTTATATCACTGCTCAATTCAGTAACACAATATAGAAGTACATTTAAGTTTGACAGCGTAGTGTTTATCAATTTGTATGAAAATCTACAATTTCTTAAAAATCTTTCAAAGCCTAGAAACAGTAAAGGTTCTTTCACCTTTTGTGTGTGAGCGTGCGCGATCACGTGAGGATGTTCACGAATAAAATTTGGATACATAAGAAAAATAATTTATAACAACCTATGTTGTGTAAATGTTTCTTTTAATACAGCACAAACATAAATAATTTAGGAAGAATTAGCTAACCTCAATGAATAGCAAAAGTTATAATTAACCGTATTGAAAACTTTAGGAATACAAATACAGCTAAATTTTTACTTTACTAACAATAACGAGATGTTAGAGTGGTTTTCTTTTTTTAAAACGGTGATTGTTTTGCCTGTTCCTGAATTTATATAGAGATTTGTTTAAAAGTGAAAATTATTTTTTAACATTTCAAAATTGTAAGAAATTTTAAATAATTAAATACATGCCTTAATAAATAAATGATTTAAATAAAAATAGTTATATTTCTATAAATTTTGATACGGTAGTAGGTCCTTTAATGTAGGGTTTGCATTTCACTGGACGAATGATAATATTGGTCATTACTTTGACTTAAATTTGTTTCAATAAATATTTCCTAAACTTATATTTTTATTACTAGGCCTAATATTATTATTAACACTTTTCATTGAAAAACTCTGTCAATTACATACATAGACCTATTATTACAAATAATTTCAACATATTTACGTTAATATCAAAACTAGTTTGAAATAACATTTACCAAAACTATTTATCTTCGTTTGTAACCACATGTAATAACTAAATAAAACGAAGACACACCCAATAATTTAGTCCTCAAACGCGTTTCTCTGACAAATTCTCATCATCAGGGAGTATAGCTAATACGACATCTATACTAGGAATAGTATAGTTCCATAGAAACTGACACCACTTTCTATTATCAAAAATTGCAATGATGACTTCGTCATTGAAACGTATTTGACAAAATCGATTATTGACTATAATTTGTTGTTCATTATATTGCTTGTAATTGTTTTATAAAAATCAATAATCTTATTGGAAATTAAACACTTATGATATAATAACAAAATATTGTACAAATGTTTGTTTTTATTACTCATAAATATTAATAAAATTAACTCCTACGTAAAAAAAACTTTCAAAGTAAGTAAATAAGAATAAAAATACAAAATGATAGTTAGCTCGTAACAATATGGGTTATATCCTAGATACTGAAACTCTTCTTACAAACGTGTACTATAAAATATAAACTACAAATCTGCTAAAATAGTTCAAGAGTTTTATTTCATAGTAGAAGAATGTTGCACCATGAAAATTAAATATAAAGCGAGGATGCCAGTTCTGTTTGGTTGCTATGACAATGACGAGGTGCAGATTGTACAGAGACAATCGTGAAGGCCACGGGAGCCACTCAACGCAGTAACTGTTGGCCCAGGTCAAGTCAAGTAGTGGGAGGTACCGGTCGTTCACCTGCAGTCAACTTTCATTAACTAATTCTTGTTATTTTTAATGCATTATTTCATTACTGTTTATAATTCTCCGAACTCTCTAGCAATCGTGATTATTATTACTTTTAAAATATTCTATCAATTCAACAGAAAAATTAAAATATTTATAAATTTTTGAATCCAGAAGTAGAGAAGTTACGATCGTGTGTAAATGGAAAACTTGCAACTAAACTACACATATTTGAAAAAATAGAATGACGCAAATAAAAATATCCATATTTATAACGGATTAAAATTATTGTCGATTTTTAAATTTTAAAATTTTATTAGTGGAAAATGAGTGTGTGTTTTTGTAGCGTGTCAAATATTTTGTCTCCATCCTAGGCAAGTAGTAATAATAAGTTCATTAGGCCTTCACTTTGGTACCAACGTTGGATTTCCCCCACTAATTTACTTCGTCCATTGTCTTCGTTAATAAACAAAGATTTCATAAAACAGTAAACTGTAAATAAATACAATAAAGTATTCCATAGACACACATAGATACATCTAGTATTTTATAAACACTTGTATATAATATATATTAAAACAATTCAACAGCTAACTCGTAGTATTGAAACTGTAATAAAAACATTACTGTATAAAGATAACAACAACGCTTCACAGTTCCCTGCGACGAGGCTTTACTTAAACTTCCTCTAAAGACCTAGTAACTTATGCAATGTATATAGACTTGCTCTAAAAACTCAATAGCTTTTGCAATGTTACCTGCAAGTAGGTGTCTATTTATAATTCCTTTAAAACCCCAGTAGCTCAATGCAATGTTTCTTGAGAGGTGTTTACTTAGTCTTCCTTTAAAACCGCAGTGGCTCAATGCAATGTTACTTGAGAGAATGTGTCTACTTAGTCTTCCTTTAAAACCCCAGTAGCTCAATGCAATTTTACTTGAGAAGAGATGTCTACTTAGTCTTCCTTTAAAACACCAGTAGCTCAATGCAATGTTATTTGAGAGAATGTGTCTACTTAGTCTTCCTTTAAAACACCAGTAGCTCAATGCAATGTTACTTGAGAGAATGTGCCTACTTAGTCTTCCTTTAAAACCGCAGTGGCTTATGCAATGTTTCCTGAGAAGAGGTATTTATTTAGACTTCCTCTAAACACACAGTAACTTATGCAATCTTTCTTGAGAGGAGGTATTTATTTAGACTTGCTCTAACAACGCAATAGCTCAATGCAATATTACTTGAGAGGAGGTGTCTATTTAGTCTTCCTTTAAAACCCCAGTAGCTCAAAGCAATGTTACTTGAGAGGAGGTGTCTACTTAGTCTTCCTTTAAAACCGCAGTGGCTTATGCAATGTTTCCTGAGAGGAGGTGTCCATTTAGACTTGCTCTAAACACACAGTGACTTATGCAATGTTTCCTGAGAGGAGGTGTCCATTTAGACTTCCTCTAAACACACAGTGACTTATGCAATGTTTCCTGAGAGGAGGTGTCTATTTAGACTTGCTCTAACAACGCAATAGCTCAATGCAATATTACTTAAGAGAATGTGTCTAATTAGTCTTCCTTTAAAACCCCAGTAGCTCAAAGCAATGTTACTTGAGAGGAGGTGTCTACTTAGTCTTCCTTTAAAACCGCAGTGGCTTATGCAATGTTTCCTGAGAGGAGGTGTCCATTTAGACTTGCTCTAACAACGCAATAGCTCAATGCAATGTTACTTGAGAGGAGGTGTCTACTTAGTCTTCCTTTAAAACCGCAGTGTCTTATGCAATGTTTCCTAAGACTAGGTGTCTATTTAGACTTGCTCTAACAATGCAATAGCTCAATGCAATATTACTTGAGAGAATGCGTCTACTTAGTCTTCCTTTAAAACCCCAGTAGCTCAATGCAATGTTACTTGAGAGGAGGTGTCTATTTAGACCTCATTTAAAACCGCAGTGTCTTATGCAATGTTTCCTGAGAGGAGGTGTCTATTTAGACTTGCTCTAACAACGCAATAGCTCAATGCAATATTACTTAAGAGAATGTGTCTAATTAGTCTTCCTTTAAAACCCCAGTAGCTCAATGCAATGTTACTTGAGAGAATGTGCCTACTTAGTCTTCCTTTAAAACCGCAGTGGCTTATGCAATGTTTCCTGAGAAGAGGTATTTATTTAGACTTCCTCTAAACACACAGTAACTTATGCAATCTTTCTTGAGAGGAGGTGTCTATTTAGACTTGCTCTAACAACGCAATAGCTCAATGCAATATTACTTGAGAGGAGGTGTCTATTTAGTCTTCCTTTAAAACCCCAGTAGCTCAAAGCAATGTTACTTGAGAGGAGGTGTCTACTTAGTCTTCCTTTAAAACCGCAGTGGCTTATGCAATGTTTCCTGAGAGGAGGTGTCCATTTAGACTTGCTCTAACAACGCAATAGCTCAATGCAATGTTACTTGAGAGGAGGTGTCTACTTAGTCTTCCTTTAAAACCGCAGTGTCTTATGCAATGTTTCCTAAGACTAGGTGTCTATTTAGACTTGCTCTAACAATGCAATAGCTCAATGCAATATTACTTCAGAGAATGCGTCTACTTAGTCTTCCTTTAAAACCCCAATAGCTCAATGCAATGTTACTTGAGAGGAGGTGTCTACTTAGTCTTCCTTTAAAACCGCAGTGTCTTATGCAATGTTTCCTAAGACTAGGTGTCTATTTAGACTTGCTCTAACAATGCAATAGCTCAATGCAATATTACTTGAGAGAATGCGTCTACTTAGTCTTCCTTTAAAACCCCAATAGCTCAATGCAATGTTACTTGAGAGGAGGTGTCTACTTAGTCTTCCTTTAAAACCGCAGTGTCTTATGCAATGTTTCCTAAGACTAGGTGTCTATTTAGACTTGCTCTAACAATGCAATAGCTCAATGCAATATTACTTGAGAGAATGCGTCTACTTAGTCTTCCTTTAAAACCCCAGTAGCTCAATGCAATGTTACTTGAGAGGAGGTGTCTATTTAGACCTCATTTAACACTACAGTAGTTTATGCAATGTTTCCTGAGAGGAGGTATTTATTTAGACTTCCTCTAAACACACAGTAACTTATGCAATCTTTCTTGAGAGGAGGTATTTATTTAGACTTCCTCTAAACACACAGTATCTTATGCAATCTTTCTTGAGAGGAGGTGTCTATTTAGACCTCATTTAAAACTACAGTAGTTTATGCAATGTTTCCTGAGAGGAGGTATTTATTTAGACTTCCTCTAAACACACAGTAACTTATGCAATCTTTCTTGAGAGGAGGTGTCTATTTAGACTTCCATTAAAACTACAGTAGTTTATGTAATGTTTCCTAAGAGGAGGTATTTATTTAGACTTCCTCTAAACACACAGTAACTTATGCAATCTTTCTTGAGAGGAGGTGTCTATTTAGACTTCCTTTAAAACCCCAGTAGTTTATGCAATGTTTCCTGAGAGGAGGTATTTATTTAGACTTCCTCTAAACACACAGTAACTTATGCAATCTTTCTTGAGAGGAGGTGTCTATTTAGACTTCCTTTAAAACTCCAGTAGTTTATGCAATGTTTCCTGAGAAGAGGTGTCTATTTAGACTTGCTCTAAAAACCCAGTAGCTCAATGCAATGTCACTTGAGAGAATGTGTCTACTTAGTCTTACTTTAAAACCCCAGTAGTTTATGCAATGTTTCCTGAGAGGAGGTATTTATTTAGACTTCCTCTAAACACACAGTAACTTATGCAATTTTTCTTGAGAGGAGTTATCTATTAAGACTTCCTTTAAACCCCAGTAGTTTATGCAATGTTTCCTGAGAGGAATTATTTATTTAGACTTCCTCTAAACACACACTAACTTATGCAATCTTTCTTGAAAGGAGGTGTCTATTTAGACTTGCTCTAAAAATCCAGTAGCACAATGCAATCTTTCTTGAAAGGAGGTGTCTATTTAGACTTGCTCTAAAAATCCAGTAGCACAATGCAATGTTTCCTGAGAGGAGGTGTTTATTTAGACTTGCTCTAAAAACCCAGTAGCTCAATGCAATGTTAATTGACAGAATGTGTCTAATTAGTCTTCCTTTAAAACCCCAGTAGCTCAATGCAATGTTTCATGAGAGGAGGTGTCTATATAGACTTGCTCTAAAACCGCAGTAGCTCAATGCAATGTTTCCTGAGAGGAAGTGTCTATTTTCACTTGCTCTAAAAACCCAATAGCTTATGCAATGTTTCTTGAGAGTAGGTGTCTATTTAGAATTGCTCTAAAAACCCAGTAGCTCAATGCAATATTTACTGAGAGGAGGTGTCTATTTAGACTTGCTCGAAACACACAGTAACTTTTGCAATCTTTCTTGAGAGGAGGTGTCTATTGAGACTTAATCTAAACACACAGTAACTTATGCAATCTTTCTTGAGAGGAGGTGTCTATTTAGACTCCCTCTAAAAACACAGTAACTTATGCAATCTTTCTTGAGAGGAGGTGTCTATTTAGACCTCCTCTAAACACACAGTAACTTATGCAATGTTTCCTGAGAGGACGTATTTATTTAGACTTGTTTTAAAAACGCAGTAGCTCAATGCAATGTTTCCTGAAAGAATGTGTCTACTTAGTCTTTCGTTAAAACCGCAGTGGCTTATGCAATGTTTTCTGAGAGGAGGTATTTATTTAGACTTGCTCTAAAACCGCAGTAGCTCAATGCAATGTTTCCTGAGAGGAAGTGTCTATTTTGACTTGCTCTAAAAACCCAGTAGCTTATGCAATATTTAATTAGAGGAGATGTCTATTTAGACTTGCTCTAAACACACAGTAACTTTTGCAATCTTTCTTGCGAGGAGGTGTCTATTGAGACTTAATCTAAACACACAGTAACTTATCCAATGTTTCTTGAGAGGAGGTGTCTATTTAGACTTGCTCTAAACACACAGTAACTTATCCAATGTTTTTTTTGAGATGATGTGTCTAATTAGACTTGCTCTAAACACACAGTAACTTATCCAATGTTTCTTGAGAGGAGTTATTTATTTAGACTTCCTCTAAACACACAGTAACTTATCCAATGTTTCTTGAGAGGAGGTATTTATTTAGACTTAATCTAAACACACAGTAACTTATCCAATGTTTCTTGAGAGGAGGTATTTATTTAGACTTAATCTAAACACACAGTAACTTATCCAATGTTTCTTGAGAGGAGGTGTCTATTTAGACTTCCTCTAAACACACAGTAACTTATCCAATGTTTCTTCAGAGGAGGTGTCTATTAAGACTTCCTCTAAACACACAGTAACTTATCCAATGTTTCTTGAGAGGAGGTATCTATTCAGACTTCCTCTAAACACACAGTAACTTATCCAATGTTTCTTGAGAGGAGGTGTCTATTTAGACTTGCTCTAAACACACAGTAACAAATGCAATGTTTCTTGAGAGGAGGTGTCTAATTAGACTTCCTCTAAACACACAGTAACTTATGCAATGTTTCTTGAGAGGAGGCATTTATTTAGACTTCCTCTAAACACACAGTAACTTATGCAATGTTTCGTGAGAGGAGGCATTTATTTAGACTTCCTCTAAACACACAGTAACTTATGCAATGTTTCTTGAGAGGAGGCATTTATTTAGACTTCCTCTAAACACACAGTAACTTTGCAATGTTTCTTGAGAAGAGGCATTTATTTAGACTTCCTTTAAATACACAGTAACTTTTGCAATGTTTCTTGAGAGGAGGCATTTATTTAGACTTCCTCTAAACACACAGTAACTTATCCAATGTTTCTTGAGAGGAGGTGTCTATTTAGACTTCCTCTAAACACACAGTAACTTATCCAATGTTTCTTGAAAGGAGGTGTCTATTTAGACTTCCTCTAAACACACAGTAACTTATCCAATGTTTTTTTTTATTGGATTTATCTAATTAGACTTGCTCTAAACACACAGTAACTTATCCAATGTTTTTTTTGATTGGATTTATCTATTTAGACTTCCTCTAAACACACAGTAACTTATCCAATGTTTTTTTTGATTGGATTTATCTAATTAGACTTGCTCTAAACAGACTGTAACTTATCCAATGTTTTTTTTGATTGGATTTATCTAATTAGACTTCCTCTAAACACACAGTAACTTATGCAATGTTTTTTTTGATTGGATTTATCTATTTAGACTTCCTCTAAACACACAGTAACTTATCCAATGTTTTTTTTGATTGGATTTATCTAATTAGACTTGCTCTAAACACACAGTAACTTATCCAATGTTTTTTTTGATTGGATTTATCTATTTAGACTTCCTCTAAACACACAGTAACTTATCCAATGTTTTTTTTGATTGGATTTATCTAATTAGACTTGCTCTAAACACACAGTAACTTATCCAATGTTTTTTTTTGATTGGATTTATCTATTTAGACTTCCTCTAAACACACAGTAACTTATCCA
>JBAIZL010000001.1:123644430-123711930 GCA_036971475.1 Prosapia bicincta | reverse complement strand
TATACAATTTTCAGTGGATCGGTATGATTAGGCTAGGTTCCAATTCTATACAATTTTCAGTGGGTTGGTATGATTAGTTTAGGTTCCAATTCTATACAATTTTCAGTTGGTTGGTATGATTAGGTTAGGTTCCAATTCTATGCAATTTTCAGTGGGTCGGTATGATTAGGTTAGGTTCCAATTATATACAATTTTCTGTGGGTTGGTATGATTATGTTAGATTCCAATTTAGTTGAAACTTTCCACTATTTATGATTTTCGGGAATGAAAATCACTTGTTTTCTATTTATAATATAGTGCTGAGTAAAATACGTGAGAAGGAAACAAAATGGAGAGATTGTGTACTTGGTCAAATTTTACAATATACACTTCTCTAAAATAATTTCGACTTCGATTAAAATAATAATAAAACAATAACTTTATTTTTATTTCTCAGTTATTAAGCTTATACGTAAGGGTACATAGAACAAAGAATATTTATTCTTCTATATATTTTTAATAAACCAAATTTATAAAAGTGATAGCCTATTTAAATAAAGAGAAAAATTGGATTTCTAGCAAGTATTAATATTACAGTAACTACAAATTTGAAGATGTAGATTACGTGTGAAATATATGTGTAAAGTTAGAGATAGTGTTTACGTTACAGTAGAGTAAGACGGTTCCTTAACGTTCGCCATCTCCGTTACCCAGCTTTATTACTCCTATTACTACACAGAAACCAGTTCCTCACAACGCAACCTGTTTTTATATCTACTCTGAAATCTCTTACCCGACACATCATCGTCGAGTTTTGTCATTTACTCGTATTTATTTTATTTTCTGTTACAATTTTTATTGGGTGTTTTATGATTCTTTTTATATTTTTGCAAATAATTCTGCTTGTTCGTTTTATTGTAAATTTTACCTATCCCTGGCGCTTGATGCTCTGGGAGTCTGGGCGACTGTAAAACGTAGGTGGTAAAATCAACTCTAAGGGTTTTAGAGATTTTGTTTCGTAATAATCTTTGAAATATCAGGAGCATTGTAAAATAAGGACTTCATTACTCGTGTTTGCATTTTCCTTGTAACTGCAAAGCTTTACTACTTGTAACTAAAAGCTACAATTAAAGTTTTGCTTATACAGATTGTCTTCGCTCTACATTTTAACAAATAATAACTCTGTTATTCAAAGTTTTAAGACCTTCTGACAAATTACATAAATTAAAAATGTTTCAGTAGCAATAATATGCTCCAGAGCCTTATGAAGATCCTGCAGTGACTTAACGGTTTATCTGAAAAAAAACTATTAAAATAAAAATAAAAAAATCTATATTTGTTTTATATTTTTCTATTTTATTTTTATATGTGGTTTAATACTACATTAAATAAACGCTGTGATTGTTTATTATCTTATAGTTCATAATCCTTATTAAAAAAAATACACTCCAAAAATATGATTATTTTTTTAATTGAAAATAACGTATTCTTGTCTCCAAATCAGACGGATTGGGATGTAACTAAAGTGGGACCACCGCGAGGATTTCCTTCTTCATTTGCAAGCAAAATCAATTTGACCGGTTACATATTTCCAAAATGACTGTGGAACAAATATTTTAAAAAAAAGATTTTTTTGAAATCGGTTATTAATTTAACATTTAAAAAAAATCAAACTAAGCACTTGAATAAAAATACAAAAAGTAAGTATTGCAATCTGACCAGATCGCTGTGCACAAAATTATGTCAAAGCTGTTGCTTCAACAGCTTAACACACTTACTGCTGCTGCGATCGACTCTTTGGTAAACTTCATCCGATCTTTAATCCTATATGTTAGTTTGAAAATCTATTATAGCTTTCTCAATCGTTACTTTCTTCAATAACACCTTCTCTATAAGAATCAATCATATGACTGATAAAATGCAACATATAAAGGCCTATATTTATCAGTATCAGCGACGAAATAAATGCTCACTACAAATTGATGACTTAACTGAAGCCTGGAGTTGGAGTTTTTAATGGAAATTCTTCCTAATACAAATCTATCAGGAGTCGTTTTCTCTTCGTTGCATTCCATAACTATCCAATACTTACAGGGGTAATAATACATTTAATCTTTTAAAGGGGTAGCGAATAGACCCACTCCTGATAATGACTCTATCTAATTTACTTAATTCGATCATGCAAGCATCAAAACCACTTTGCTTCTATCATACCAATATATTTCTTCGTTACACCTATGTCAGACATGACTCGTCCGTTGGACAGCAGAAGTAACTCAGACACGTTTACTTCATGAATTTGTTATATTACATATAAGAATGTACACTGAAATGAGTAAATTATATTCAGGCACTACTGTGATTTTTTTGAGACATAATTGTTAAAACGAAATTATATAAATCGCGAGACATAGATAGAGACATGGCCAGTCTTGGCATTCGGCTCTACTTGGCATTTGGAGTGGTGAGGTAGTCCGCAAAATAAGTGTTTGTCGAGCACGCTGTAGTGCGCCACAACCGCTGTCTTGTTTACCAATGTGCCCAGTTATAGTAGAGGGCGCTGCTAGCCTTTCACTTCTGCTAACCGTCGAACTACTTCCTGTATAACTCAAGTCTCTTGCTACATCTCGTGATCCATACCGACATTTTATATGAATTTACAATAGGAATTTAGAGTCTTTTGTAATATATATTAAAGAGTGCTGCTACCATGTTTTGTAAATACGTCTGATATTCTCAAGTAGTTAGCTAATCGGATCTTGATTCTTAGCGAATACTTAACTTGTTTAGATCCAGAAACAAAGTATCACCATTTGTTCTTTACTTACGGAAATGTAATACAAATGCAACCACATAGATCTCATTATATGTAATTTTATATTACACGTTACATTTATAGACACATTTACATTATAATTCACAAACATTAGTCTATAATTTGTACTGAGAGTGAATTAGTAATAATGTGTGCTGAGTTTCAAGACTTTTAAAATATAAAGACATAATGAAATCGTTTATAACTTTTTACCATTCACTCTTGTGTAATTTATTCTGTTCTTCACTTATAAATACTTCCAAAACTTCTATAAAACCATCAAGTTTTAAGGTCTAGTGAGGGGGCTTCACAAATAAAAAACGTGAAGGAAATGGGTGAAAGGAAAAGGCTTCATTAAATTACTTACTTTCAACTAATTGATGGTAAGAAAGAAAAAATTATTAAATAATACTTATTTATTATGGGTATACAATTGGATTAAAGTCCTTATATCAGATATTTAGAAAGTCGTCAAATTTATATTGTATTAATAGATGTTTGTTGAATGTTTAATATATTCACTCAGTTATACTGTATTTTTAATAGGTAAAGTTGTATGAAACGAACCTAGAGAAATATTTTGGCTGAAGCAGAAAACAGTAGTTTCATAAACACTACAATTGAATTATTATGTTAATTATAGCTTTGGTAGAGAGAACAATTCAAAACAAATAGTAGTAGCCAATCACTGATGAAGGCGATATCGTCGTCGAAACTAGTCTGTTTGTATAATAATTTAGAGAATGTAGTGAGATTTTGAGTGAACTATTTCAATATTTACCGTTAAGAATTGCATTAGTTATTTTATTTCTACAGTTTTGTCAAATATAAAATTAATCAAATTAGCCTTAGAAATAGCGAATTATAAAATCGAAATTAGCAAAAAAAACTGTTACGATAATTAATTAGTAAATTTACTGTTCTCGAGATAAATTGAACATTTACCTTTAAAGTACACAACCTGCGTGGTGTTTAAAATGCTTTTGAGATAACTAAAAATTGTATCTTCATGTTTTAGGAGATTTTCTGAACTTATCATACTACAAATATAAAAACTAATGTTAACAATGGATTATTATAATTCAGTTTTACTATTTTAACTATTGCAAATTACCTTTTGAAAGTTGTAATAATTTTAAAAACAAAACTGTTTCAAAGTAGGCTATTAATAATATTTTTCTATTAACAACAAGCCCTTTCATTCATCCACCTGAAGTCTAAACCACACACTTCTTTAGTCTGAGATATTTTTTGGAGTTTTTTAATGAATCTTAATATTTTTCTGTCTTTTGTTTCTAGATATTTTTAATTTCTGGATTTCTATTGCCAAATAAGTCTTAAATGTCTACTCTTAGAATCCGAACCACTCCCGTCTTACACACGTTCCTGTGCCAATAGTTTTAATGAGGATAAATATTATGTAGCTCATAATCTTTGCTTATTTTACATTCTCGTGCTTCTTAGTACTAAATTAATCTATTTGAACCACAGACTCTAGCAGTAACAGATTCTCTTTCAAAATACTGCTCTTCCTTTAAATTAGTCTAGACGAGTAGAATTAACGTTTAAAGTTCTAATAAACTTCGAGAAGGCAATGCCACTTTTGATATTATATTACACGCTTATTTTTATTTTTAGCCATCATGAATACCGTGGGACCAGAGAAAGGCAGCTCTATTATCTCCGGAACTATCTCAGTGACATAAAACGAGTTTTAATATTCACGCCTTTTTACATTTTAGGTTTTTAATTGATTTTTTTGGCCTAAAAATGATTTTGAAGTAACTATTAACTCTTGTTAACTTCAGTAAATTAGCCATATGGCTACTCCTGACCATGTAAAAAAATGTCAAAATAAAGGATAAAAAGGGTTTGCATATGAAGTAAGATAGGTCCTGTATATTTCACTTATATCACCATAAAAATGTCTAAAGGATAGTAGATCACAACAAATTATAAGTGTTTGTAGACCTGAAATGAAATGTGCTGTAGCGTACAAGATACAAAGTCACAATTGTTGGTTGCACAGTAAAGCCGAGGGAGATAGTTAGAACTGGTTCAGGAAATAAAAGCATACAAAACATTAAAACGATAGTGCAAAGACATATTTTTCTGAGACAATTAATAATCAACAAAATTATTTTATTTACAGTTCTCTGCTTATTACTGAAGAAATATTAGATATTCAAAGCTTTTGGCCAATTGAGTTTATTTGGTTTTTGAAGAACAATCATTCAACACACAAATCGTAACTAATTTACAATTTAACATAACATGAGCTAATATACTACATTTTTAAATTGACTGTTGATGTTTTTATTGAAATTTCGTTATATCTATAAAATTGTGTAATACAAAGTACTTAATTTTAACTACCTTTAAACGTGTTCACTAATTACTTTTTCTTAAGAGTTGATTATAAACTTCTAATGTTTCACTGATTATTTTATATTACCATGATTTTATTAACTTGTTATAATTATTTTTTGTACATTTAAAAAATATATATATATATCATACGCACTGTTCCGTTTTGTGTTATCACACGAAAGGTTGTATAGATTCTGATAATACTGATAGTAAAGGTCAGCATTGAGTAGTTTAGTAAAAATTATTTTGTTATGATATATATATTTTTTAAAACAACATAGGTTATTCAAATACAAGAATATATATTAATTTATATCAAAAACTTTTCGTTGGTAAACAGTACCAACATCATCAGGAATGAAAATTACAATCATTGATTTTACCAGCGATGTTTACCAACGAAAAGTTTTGGATATAAATTAATAAATATTCTTGTATTTGAATAGCCTATGATGTTTTAAATTATTAAACAAGAACACGTATTATATATATATATATATATATATATATATATATATATATATATATATATATATATATATATATATATCGCAGTGTAGTTCTAGGTTTCTCTGTGACTGTATTACCAAACCAATTCTAACTTACTGCAATTGTACAAGTAATTCAGTCCACTACATACTGAAATCCGTCTCGTGGTGGTTACCTAACCATTGTAGTAGAGTCAGACAATAGGTGCAACGACCTACATAACAGAAAATCTTTCTGAAGTGCCTAATTTGCTAATAGGCTGAGTGATTGGTATATTTACATTCTTGATTGGAACGATGATGAAGTGAACTGTAGGCTCTTCGTACAAGTATAAACAATATTTAAAGTTTTAAATTAAAATTTAAAATCTTATCCCAAATTTATTTTTATTCATCCCGAAAAATGAATTACAATGTTGTTAGTTCGAGTTCACTGACCACACTTTCCAGTTACATTTTATTACATTAATAAGAGCAAGACAAAATTATTCGATTCAGATTTTAACAATAAGTTTCAGAAATTTTTAAATAATAAAAACTCGTATCATTTTTGAATATAAAGAAATGAAATGCGCTTCGCGAGTTTCAATAAAAGTACGTATACGGCTATGACGTCATTGCGTGCAAAGACCGTTCAGCCTGGGCGAGTATCGAGACAGTAAAAGTAGGTCCTTTCATTTCCTTGATGAAGAAACTCTACATTGTTAATAACAATAAAACAATCAAAAGAAAGCAAGAGTGAAAGTAAGCTGAAACTACGATGTATTAGGTTATGTTTGAATAGCATCTGCGAGGCAAGAGCGGTAGGATGGCGTGCTTGCCCCTACATAGAGAGCGTTCAGGTTTAGAAGTTCGCTCGGTGAAAGAACTGAACCGCTTCAAAACAGTTCTATAATTTCACTTTAATAACTTAAAAAATTAAAAAATATCTAAACTTAACAACTATACAATATTTCTTAAATGTATGGTTTTATCTGTCTGTATTAAGCTAAATTACAATGTCAAAAATAATTGTTGCTTTTCAGGTATAAATCTGTAGATGCTTCTAACGGATTAAAAAAATTATTATTCTTAGTTTTTTTCCAACAATTTTTTCCCATGAGTTTATTGTTTATTTAATTTTTGGTATTGTGTAGGTATTTATTCATTTACTTTTATTACTTCACACTCTCATTCATATATTTTGTCCAAACTTTCAGTAGTTAATAAATACTTTGTATTCATCCACTCAAGTTGAAATAAATTTTTATAAAATTTGTAATAGATAACACTTTATATTATTACAGTTTTTTAAAATATTTTTTCATTAATTAAATTTAGTTTTATATGGGATAAAATCTTTCCACAAAAGGGGTAAGGCTTGTAAAATATAGTTATTTCTTCATATTTGGCACAAAATAAGTGATAACATATGATTTCATAAAACAGCTGATTTCATTGGTTTGGTTATGTGGTTAAACAGCTGTTTTAACGTCTAGGTTATGTTATTTATTTATATTATTTGTAATTATTTATTAATACATAATTAAAATAAAATTTTTCTTGTTGATCTAAGTAGGGATTGACTTTAAAAATTTTTATTTATTGCTTGTTTTTATAAAGGTAATTTAACAAACAAGTAGATATTAAAATCTTATTCTGGTATGGAGATAATAAAAAAAATCATTTCAAAAATAGATTCATAATAAGTTTATAGATTCATAAAATGATTGAATGCATTTGATTTAAAGATTTCTCAGAACATTTAGTTAAATGTTCTGAGAATTAAGCCAAATATGCGTAATTTCATACATAATACAATTGAAAGGCCTTCTATTTAACAATTGATTTTTTTGGTGATATTCATGTCTACTATAGAAACTAATAACAAGCGATAAAATGTCCAAATACAACACCCAAAATGGTTTACAAAGTAAAGGTTACTCTATAATCAACTTTAAATTATGAAATATGTAATTAGACTATTACTTGTTGTCATCTTCAACTTGAGCTTTAGTTTGCACTTACACATTATAACATATAATATATATATAAGTAAAAGGTTATACGTGCTACAGAAGGGCGGTCATTGCAGTACATACATCCGACAACTTCTATATGACTTTATGGAGGGAAATACCTCCCGAAAAGGATATCCTCATTTAAGCAAAAAGAAGTACCCCCATAAGCTAGTGTTTAAAACTGGTGAGTTTAAACATCAAACTTAAAGTAATGTTGAATTTTATGCCTGAGAATATATTTATATGTATATATATATATATATATATATATATATATATATATATATATACAAAAGAAATAAGACAAAATACAAATACAAGAATAATTTATTGAATGTACAATTCAAAGCTTTTCGTTGGCAAACAGTACCAACATCATCAGGAATACTAAAAAATTAAAATCAAACATACATGCACAAACTAGATCCAAAAAACAGCGTTGAAAAATCTATTACAATGTTGTCAAACTATTACTTTGCTGCCCCAACATTACAAACACTGAATACCGTATCAAATTTAGATTTTACTTGTATTTGTTCAAATCTAAATTTGATACTATATTCAGTGTTTGTAATTTGTGGCAGCAAAGTAATAGTTTGACAACGTTGTAATAGATTCGGCAACGCTGTTTTTTGGATCTACTTTGCACATGTATGTTTGATTTTAATTCTTTAGTATTCATTGTTGGTACTGTTTGCCAACGAAAAGCTTTGAATTGTACATTCAATAAATTATTCTTGTATTTGTATTTTGTCGTATTTCTTTATTAATACACATGAATACATATTGTAGTATATATATATATATATATATATATATATATATATATATATATACATATATAGTTATAATTTTAAAGTGAAATCTAAAATAGGATGTTTTGGTCAGTGTCATTGCTCTGAAGTAAGAAACAACGAAGGAACTTTTAGGCCAATGTTATCAAAATAGTGAGCGACAGATGATGTGTTTCAGTTAATTTGACTAATATAAAGTAAAGTAATAAGTTTTAAATTATTTACTTTAAGTACAAAACTGTTAAATAATATTAAATATCAATGAATCGTATTTAAAAACTGTTAACTATATTATCTTTTAAGTAATACATGGGATATAGGCCCTAATAATATAATGCAATATACGATATAATAATATGGTATATAAATGTTTTAAAATAGTTTTTCATACTTTTAATATATTATGACGATATCTGTATTGTATAATAAATCAGTGTAATACGTTTAATCAAATATATCTTCGCATACAGATCCATTTACCGGAACCGTTTCTCCCCTTTATGTCTCTCTCAGTGACTTAATCACTTATGTTTTAACAAATGCTTTAGTTATAGTTTTATAGTTTTTTTGGACTTTTTGCATTACAGGCTATTTTTTACATGAAGCCATTATAAAAAAAACACTACGTGAAAAGTAAAACAGACGTATAGTTGGTATAAGTTCGTCTCAAATCTATTGTCTGGCAGTAAATCATTATTGCACGTTGTCATTTGTTCATGAGTTTTTATAGCTTTATTAAATATTGTCGACGTATACTTACATAATTATTACGCTCGGTAGCTTTACTAATATTACTAAACCTACTTCAGAATACTACAGTGCTTAACTTAACCACTATGTTTTGGTCGCTAATTTCCAAGAGTACGTTTAACACGTGTAAAAGGGTTATAAAAGTTTGAATTTAAGAAACTCTCGGTCACTAATAGCAAGACAAGATATAGCCTGAAACTTTTACGATGTGATCGATTAAGAAACCGATACAAGAACTGTGCTATGAAATGTCCTACCCACACGACCTCCACGATGGACTAACATCCACATGTGGGCGTTGTGAACCCATCATAAGCAGCTCCTTCACAGGCCGCGGTAAACCAATACTAAATAAGGAGAGGAGATATGCGGTCAGAGATAAACCACTACGCTGTGAGAGACAAAATGTGTCTGTGTGATGTATAAATATATGGAATATGGAGTGATGAAAAATAAAAATATTTAAACGCCTCAAATATATCCAACATTAAAAATATTTTCTCTTCTATTTAGAATCAAAGGAATTAACCCAAAGATAAAACAACAATAAAACGAAAAACAGATGTTCACTGAATTAGCTTATTGTTTACAATATGTACACAATGTGATTTTTCAATTTCTTCTGTTAGTTCACACTCTCCTTATATATATATATATATATATATATATATATATATATATATATATATATATATATATATATGTATATCCTGTTCAAATTTTCAATATACGTTGATAATAAAATACGTTTTATTCATCCACTCAATTCAAAAACATTGTTTTAACTAGTAATGGATTAGACTTGATATTAATATAGTTTTTTTCAAATATTAATACAATAAGTAAGTTTAATGAATTAATTTTAGTTTTATATAGGAGAAAAACCTTTTACAAAAGGGGAAAGTTATGCAATATAGTTATTTCTTCATATTTGGCTTCAAATTAGTGTTAACATATGATTTCATATAACAGCTGATTTCATGTTATAGGTAATGTGTTAGAACAGCTGTTTTAACGCATAGGTTTTATTACTTTAATTATATTAATTGTAATTATTTAATAAAAAGAAGTAAAACAAAATTTGATTTGTTGACCTCAGTAGGAGTTTACTTTAACATTTTTATGTTTGTATTACTTGTTACACGATAAACATCTCATAATTTAACATTACCCACCAAAGTTGGATTATTAGAAAAATCTTTCATCATCTAATATTGGTTTGTTTTATAATAAGTTTGTAATAATTATAATATTAGCTATATTTATGTATATCAAAGTCTAAAACTTCCGCTACCTTTGAGCTTACTCCTATAGTAGTATATTTTCCATTATGAAAAGTTTTAATTTAGTTGACAGAGTTCTCTGTGACCTCGGTGGTGACCAGGTCTAATTCCCGGAATCAATATTTCCCAAGGAGCCATGATTGTTCCTAATTCTAGGGGAGATACTTGTGTCTACTATAATTTCCCCATATTCCTGTATAATTAACGAACCTAAACCTTAACTTAATTAGTAAACTTTCAACTAAACAATAGCAAAAGCGAAAAAAGATTCCACCTAGCTAAATTTTTTCAAAAGTTAAACCTTTAATTAAAATTACTTTCATTATTTGTTTCTTACTTGCTCCTTTTAATTTTTTTTTATTTATTACATTTTTTAACAATTAGATTTAATTACATGTAGTTAAGTAAAACAATTAAGTTTGAGGTTAACAATTCACTATTCTATTTTATGACTTTTATAAAATAAATTATAATTATAACAAGATTAAAAAGTTATTACTTTACACGTTTGCTAATAATTAGTTAATAATTATTCTATTTTATTATATGTATCCCATAATCCTAATAATTATCCTGAGGAAACAATATTAACATATTCTACGCTGTTGTAGACAATGAATAAGCATCGTCACTAGTAAACAAAAAATCAACTCGTTGCCATAGTAACGATCACCACTACTATATCATAAGTATTTTAGTAGAGCAACATTGCTGAGCGTTGCTATGGCAACGAGCTTTTGGTTGACGAGTGACGTCATTTCGTCGTTTGCTCTCCGCCACCAGACAAATTTTCTGACATTGGTGTAGACATTGTTTATTTTACACTAATACATAACTTTATATAATTTTGTTTCATTGTAGTCAATTTTTAAAAACTTAGATAAGTTTTCATAGAATATAGTAGCATTGTTACTAAGTTATACGTTGTTCATATTTAATTTGTTTCGATATATTTCTATGGTTTAAAGCACCTGAAAGATTTTCTAACGCTTAAAACACGGCAATCATTTAACACATAACTTTTTGAAATATGTTTACAATCCGAATGAAGAATAATAATACCAGTATTTTTCAGAACTAACAATTTTTACCTTTTGAATCAGTTTCTTAATGTTTTATTGACGTCTGTTTTCCGAAGGTAGGTTTGATTAATTACTGATTTAAAAGGTATATCAAAATTTGCATTATATGATATATTTTTATTAGGCCCATCCTAAAAGGCGAAAAGGTATCATCTCTTCTCTGAAGAAGACCCGTCTCATTAATGTGACGACGTATTTTCTTGTTCTTCAAATTTTATTTACTTTTAAATTTTCTTCCAACTTGTTGTGAGTGTTATAGTTTTTAATTGCAGAAGTGAACAAATTAAACTCACAAAAATTATAAAATCTACTTTAATAAAATTATAGTTCACTCAAAATTCATGTATATATATATATATATATATATATATATATATATATATATATATATATACTATATGTACTTATACATATATTCACTATATAACATATATATTTTACTATATGTACTTAAACAAGAATCTTACTTGGTATTTATGCGAGTTAACTTTCAAAGATTGGTAGTATCTCCATCATCAAGCATCACTGACCGGGGGTAGTAGAAAACGGGTTGTCTACAGCAACCCCCGGTCAGTGATGCTTGGTGATATGGGATGATGGAGATACTGCCAATCTTGGAAAGTTAACTCGTATGAATAACAAGTAAGATTCTTGTTTAAGTAGATATAGTGAAAGTGATAAGTGAATACAAGAAAACAGTGTTGCAAAGCTATATATATATATATATATATATATATATATATATATATATATATATATATATATATATATATATATATATATATATATATTTAAAATTTATCAAATTTTGTCCCTTTAATTTAGTTTAAGCTAATTGCACATTGTTCAAACTGTCCTACCAGTAGGTTAGTAGGTTTTATATTTTTTAAAGCATTATTACTATTGCATTGTCAGTACGCCCTTATTTTCACTCATTATCCATACTTATACACAAATTTATGTCACCATTATTATTATTTTAAAATCAATTTCGAATAATATTGACTTCACCTTTATCTTTTTTCTTTACATTTGGTGCAAATAATTATTATAATTTCGTTTGAAAAAATCAGAAAATTGAAACTAACAATCTTTTTTTATTGCACCTCATTTATTTATGCAAAATCTTACCCTTTCAATGGAGCTCTAATAACCTAATGATAATAAAAATAATATATTTATATATTTCTAAAAGTAATATTATACTGATTTATTCTATATTAATTTAGATATAAAAATAGATATTTAAAAATTTATTATTAATATTTGTATTTGTGTAACTTACTTGAAGAAATGATGAATTAAAAAAATCATTAAAAAACCCATAACGTTGCTGTATGAAATTAAAATTTAGTCTACCTCAAGGTTTACAAATAAAACACAATTGACATTTTAACATGTTGCTTAGGCTTGGCCATCTTTATCCAGAATCACATTAGTAATTGAATTTTAAACATTTAAAATTTCCTAAAAATCTATTCATTAAATCTTTCAATAATCTGACGTGTGTAATAATTCCAGCAACCCATTATTTCCAAACAAAGAGAGTATACGTTTCAATGGATTACATTTCATGAACCCATTAAAAAGGTTTTATTTAATTTAAAAATTCATATTTTCTGAAATTTTGCACTAAAGCTTAACATTGTGTTAATAGTTTGTTTTAAAAGATATTTTATATTTACTCAGACTTTTTTTGAACCCATTTTATTAATATTCTATTTTAATCAAAAAACGCATACCGTTATAAAACATAGATAATCCCAAAACAACGGTTTGTTCAAATTTTCTCAACTTTAAAATAAAGTATTATCTGCCTTTCTGTGATTATTCTATTTATATATTTTCCTTCATTTTACCTTACCTTACTTTTAAGATGTTATAACGAATTGATACTTTAAAGTAATTTATATCCATTTATTTATCTCAAAATATACCTTTTTAAATAAGAGTACAAATTTTATCTCCTTTGCTAAACATTTATCTAACACCTTCATTATATTTATGTTGCTAAAAAATATTACTGGCTTACCTAATTACTTCTTACGTTATATTGAAAGGGAATTACACACACCTTTCGGTCCATAGATAGATTTAGCTTATACTTGAATTAAACCATATAAAACTTTAAAGAAAAATGCTACAGCCAAACCAAAACACCGTGGTTCTAAAACTTTTTTCCTACTCGGTAATTAATCTCTTACGATAATAGAATAGACGATACGCGTATGTTGAAGAGAGTAGAGGCTTGTCTACCTATTTACAAACGAAACATTTTTGAGCTGAACTCGACTGAAGAAAGTTTTCTCTTGTAAGAGCCCAAGGTAGAAAAAAATAAAATAAAAATCTATTTGGGAATAGTTTGTGCAGGCCTACTCTAATAAATAATCATAATTACTCTGTGAAAATTATTATTGTCAAATTTATTGTAATAAATAAGCTCAAGTATTAGAAAAACTATAATATCCCTCTCTACAAGTAAAGTAAATCCACATATTCTAGGATCTATTCTTCCTACTAGATGTTTCTTTTTTATTAAAGGTAAAGGTTAAATTGAGTTCTAAACATAACCGAAGACTATAATTAAACAACTAAGTTAATATTTAAGAGCTTACTTGGTGACGCGTTTCGAAACTATCTTTTCTTTTACGAAGCTAACCCTATCTTATTTATATAATTTTATATTTATATAAATTTATATATTATATTGATAAAATTTTTTAAGCTGGCACTTGGAGTCTGTTGGCTTTGGTGAGAGGCCGAGGACGATGGGAGGGGGGAGGCGCACGCAGGTAATTTTGAAAAACATCGATCCTTAGACTTCGCTGACTCATAGGGTTAAATCAATAATTTGTTACTTGTTAATAGCTTTTAATATATAGTAAAAATAACAACAAATATAAGTAGGGCGTTCACTGAAGCGTAGCAATAGGATTGTCTAAGAGATGACCGCGATTTATGGTCCCGATGAGGGATGATGTTTTTTAGATGACAAATACACAATTTCTACCCAAGAGTCAAGTTCTTCCATTAGGCTTATAATCCTTTTAAAAGATTCCTTTTTCTTGAAAATTTTGCTTCTATAAACTTAAATTCATATTCAGCAAGGAATGTTTTTTGTTCAAATTCAGAAAACTAGCGTATTAGCTGACACAGAAATATAAATAGTGTTACGGTGCTGCCCACGTTTACTGTTAAGCTTATTTCTCCCTCATTGATAAAGCATCCTCACACTTATGCAAAACAGGGAGTGGAACTGCCCAAGTAGTTAGGAAATTAGTAAGTGGATTATTTCTAGGTCTTGAAGCTATGGTCGAGCTGCGCACGTATACACCTTTAAGCGTAGGCCTACTAGCCTTCTTTTAGTCATCTTTGAGAAAGAAAGTACTAGATTGTAAATGGTAAGGTCTGCAAAGATTTTTATTTCGCATATTAATAACAAGTTTACTATTACCCGACAGTTTAAGCTATTTAAAAAAAGGTCAGTATATAAAATTAGACCTATACATTGTGTGACTCCGCCAGTAGAGGTTTAGCTTCGTAAAAGTAACAATTGCTTCGAAACCAACGACCACAGCTGTGTTCGCTGTTCGAAACGCGTCAGCAAGTGAGTTCTCAAAGTATTCATTTAGTTATTTATTAATTAATTATAGTTTAATCAGTGAATTCGAGATGATTACCAAAAGCAACTATAATAGAAGAGTTTTAAGTTTTGAGGATATATGTAAATTGAGGACACAATTAAGATAAAAGGTCACAAAACCGTAACTTATCTGTGTAATCGTTGCCTAGCAACGGAAATATTTTATGGTCAGTGGAAGCACTGCGATCTGTGTCGACCCCAATACATGAGCGCGATCTGTGTGGGATATTGAAACGTGAAATAATTGAATCGTTACGTTTAATTCAGGTATCATTGTTTGCACCAGGCTGTTTTTATAGAGATAAATTAACAAAAGTCAACTTCGCATTGACTGGTGGAGATAATCTGGAGTTTTTGTTAATAACAATTTTTTTATCTATTCGTTAACTGTACATTTTCAGCGAGCATGTACAAAATATAGGGAGGATTATTTTAGAAACCATTGTTCAACGTTCGATTTATTTGAAAAACAACATTCTCTGTTTAAAAGCAAGATTATTCCTATAAAGAAAATGAAATTTATTTATAGCAAGTACTAGGGAGCTCTGTTATTGCTATATTATAAGTGAAACCTTGACAGGTTTCTCCCGTTTATTACAATATCTCATGTATTTTGGATTATTACAGGAGTGTACAAGAAGGCCTCTATAAATTAGTTCTTCCATTAGGCTTATAATCCTTTTGAGAAATTTTTTTTCTTGTAAATTTTGCTTCTATAAACTTAAATTCATATTCAGCAAGGAATGTTTTTTGTTCACATTCAGAAAACTAACGTATTAGCTGACACAGAAATATAAATAGTGTTACGGTGCTGCTCACCTTTACTGTTAAGCTTATTTCTCCCTCATTGATAAAGAATCCTCACACTCTACAAAACAGGGAATGGAACTGCCCAAGTAGTCAAGAAATTAGTAAGCGGATTATTTCTAGGCATTGAAGCTATGGTCGAGCTGCGCACGTATACACCTTTAAGCGTAGGCCTAGTAGCCTTCTTTTAGTCATCTCTGAGATTGATTAATTAATCTGATTAAAGTACTAGAATGTAAATGGTAAGGTCTGCAAGGATTTTTATTTTACATATTAATAACAACTTTACTATCAATCGACAGTTTAACCTATTTTAAAATGTAAAGCCTATGAATGGAAATAATATTTTACTGTAATAACAAATTACTATGTACTTAAAAATATTTAATATAATTTTAAAACTGTATTTGAATTTTCATTAACAGTTTTTTTCCAAGTATTTTTATGTCCATTGTAATGTTTTAAAATTGTAATGTTGAAATGTTCATTGTATTGTTGCAATGTTCATTCTAATGTTGTAATAATCGTTGTAAAGTTCATTGTTATGTGGCAATGTTCATTGTAAAGTTGTAATGTTCATTGTATTGTTGCAATGTTCATTCTAATGTTGCAATGTTCATTATAATGTTCTAATGTTCATTGTAATGTTGCAATGTTCATTATAATGTTCTAATGGTCATTGTAATGTTCTAATGTTCATTGTAATGTTGCAATGTTCATTGTAATGTTGCAATGTTCATTGTAATGTTCTAATGTTCATTGTAATGTTGCAATGTTCATTGTAATGTTCTAATGTTCATTGTGATGTTGCAATGTTCATTGTAATGTTCTAATGTTCATTGTAATGTTGCGATGTTCATTGTAATGTTGCAATGTTCATTGTAATGTTGTAATGTTCATTGTAATGATGCAATGTTAATTTTTAGTTACAAATTTTACTACATATTTTTACTTCACATTTTCGCCAAACTATAAGATTTGTAGGCTGCGCAGTTCGACGCTACCCTCGATGTAACCACCTGCGCACCTCGACCAATTTGTAAGAGTAGCTCTTGAATTCTGAGAACGAACTTGCGGCTAAGACCCCACTGGCAAAACAGTTAAACAATACAATAAACCACTCTGAAAAAAACAATTTCAGAAGAATGGGGATGTATTAATAAATTTGAGATATGTAGTAAAAGGTAAGAGTGGATGAAATAATAGTTATTTAGATAATTATTTGATAAAATAGAATATCAATTACGGTACGAGCATGTAGGTAAATAAAGCTTAATTCAGTATGAAAATCTGATTATCAAAACATATCGGTTGATTTTAGTACACTATAGGTTGTATTTTATTGTTAAGTGCGTGTAAGTACAATAGTGATTTATAGTCTATTCGTAATTCAATCTTATTCCGGTTTAACGCACGGTCAAGTCTAGTACGCTGCTTTTATGCATTCTTGGAAGCGTGTACAAGGGTTCAATGCAATATAATGCTGATAAATAGGATAATTCTAAAAGAAGAAGATGATACGATACTCGTGAACCGAAAATAGTAGGCATATGCTTTATAAGATAGAATAAAAAGGCACTTAATTTGTTTAGGGGAACGTGTAGATAATTACATTTTCAAAATTATGATTAGTTATGAACAGTTCAACTACATTTTCACTGATAATTTTGTTTACTAATTACCTATTGGGTATATATTTGTAATATTTTACATTGGGTAAGATAAAATTGTGTAGTATGGAATTTCATGTACTGTAAGAGAATCAAAACAAATTATTCAGTATATTACGCATGTGATTCGGCGATTGCTTAAATTAATTGATTGTAAACCTTGCCTCTCGATTTGCGAGGGAAACTGGTAAAGGGGGTAGTTTTAATAAGAATTATAACCTGCCCAAAGTTGATGTAACAAGAGAATGAAAGTGGCAGCGAAGTGCGGGGAAGTGGGTAGTTCCTACGAGCGTTGCCATTGGTAAATGCCGAACCTGCGCAATGTGCAGAGTCTACGCATTATAAAACACTCATTACCGTTTTGGTTATGTGTTTAGTTTAGGAAAGTTATACCCTTTTAGCGTTCGGCGTTGTTCGGCTAACTTCGGAATGATGAAATATGGAGCACGTGTCTCGACTTCACAATCACCCGTGTCTGAACACGTATGATTCCACTCAATCTGCTCCTCAGTTCTCCTCGTTCTCGACCTTTACTTTCTTCGGGACTTACTTCGTATTCATACTTCTGCGAAATGTTTTTGTTTCATGAACGTGGTTTATGTTCAGCGACAGCTAAAGGTACCTCACATTCCTATGGTAGTTTGTTTCACTCTGACAAATATATGAAATATACATAAATAACGATTTATTGCTTTTAATTTTTAATGGCGGAAGTACGCTAGAATGAATGTAAGTTATATGTATATATATATATATATATATATATATATATATATATATATATATATATTCGAGATGTATAGCATTAACGCTCACGCGCGTACGCACACACACACACACACACACACACACACTAAAACATTTTTTGGCAGTTCACAAAGCCCACTTATTTCTTAATTATTTGAAACAAAACCCGTACTATGTCTTCTGTACAGATGATTTTTTAAAACACGTGATCAGAGCTTCTTTCTGTTAAAAACGAACAATTATTTATTTGGCACGTGTTTTTATATATTGCCCCATCAATGGCCAGGAAAATATGCTATCATATATAATTATCTATACGAGTATATATAAGAATCTTTGACCTGAGTGACTGACTGAGAATCAACGTAGAGTCAAAGCTACAGAAAATGTACAGAACTGAGATTTTCTGAATACATTCCTTTGATAAAATAGACGCACACTAAGAAAGAATTTTTCAAAATGTGATTTTAAAGGCTAAAAATTGCAAAATTTCGAAAATTACAGTATTATTCATGATCTGTATACAATTGCATATATTTTCGGTTTATATAATACGCTATTATAACCTTGTATTCCCATTCCATAATCATTATCAATTATTTAGTTATTTAAATTTATTAACCCATTCTATCCTAGCGTTACCATATGGTCACTGCGAACATGCTTCAGAAAATGAGGAGGTAATTTTAGCTTATGTGTGATTTCTGTTGGTAACACTGATCAGTCTACACACAAAGGCCTAGTTTATAACCTGAAATGGTTAGTGATGCTCTGAACTGTGTACAAGTGCTTCATCAGTGCCTCTACTTATGGACAACAACCAATGGATTTGATTCACCATGTCAATTCGATTTGAGTGAGTACTAACATATACTATTTGAATATAAATAAGCCTAAATGTACATTAAATGTAATTAGTATTAGTTACATGATATTTTGGAGTAGTAATGATGAAATAGTTTTCCTTTAGGTGCTTGCAATCAAGTATTTTATTTTGATGTTACCATATGGTAACGCTAGGACATTCCACTACCAAGTGCGATCTCTAGGTTTGGATTGTCAAAATTACTTTTTTTATTTCAGACGAGGATTTACTCTTCAAGACGCCTTAGATTTACTAGAGGCAAACGATGCAGATGGGAGAGAAGTAGAGGGAATTTTTATAGCCCCGCCAGAGAGTGCAGTTCTTACGGACGAAGACTCTGGTGATGAAGATTCAGGAGGATTAGTCGATAATCTATCCGGAAAACAACTATTAGCTACAGCAGAGATTAGATACAATTGAAATAACGATGAATTGGTGGATGAGAACGAGGAAAATGATGTTGACGCGGATAAGATTGACACTGGAGGTAGAAAACTCAGAGGTTCAACCTACTGCACAAGAATACAGTGTAGATAAAACTGATTGTTTTCGTGTGGAAAATAATAATTCTACTGAAGGTAATATCGAGGCTGAAGAGATAGGAAATTCAGAGGTTCAACCTAATGCACAAGAAGACATTGTGGATAGAACTGATTGTTTACATGTGGAAAATAGAAATCCTACCAAAAAATTTATTTTGAGAAAAAGTGATGTGTTACAAGAAATCAAAGATGAATATGTTAGGGAATTAGCACAAAAAAAGAATTTACAAAGAGAAAGAAAAAAATAAGAATTTAAGCCCTCCAAAAAAATGTTGGGTTGAAGGAGATATCCGGGACAGGAATGCAGCTTTTCCCACTACTGATTTCAGCAAATATAAGGATTTTTCAGCAAGTGACCTGTTTGAGCTTTTTTTGACGCTGAAATATTTCATCTCATAGAGGAAGAGACACAACGCTATGCCCTTTTCAAGAACTGTCCAGACCCCAATATTACTATTAACAATATAAAATGTTTTTTGGCTGTTCTGGTTTACACAGGCTATAAGGTACTACCGGGGAAAAGGTTTTACTGGGATTCACAACCGGACCTACACAAGGGTTTATATCATGTGCGATGAGAAGAAACAAGTTTGAAACTATAATGAAATTTCTTCACGTGGCCGACAATAACAATCCCAATTTGCAAGGCAAAATGTGGAAGCTTAGGCCTTTGATAGATAAAATCCAAAAGAAAAATTTGGAACATTTTGTTCCGGTACAGGATTTGAACTATGATGAAAGTATGATAGAATATTGCGGCCGACATGGCTGTAAACAGTGTATTAGAGGAAAACCAATTCGTTTCGGTTATAAGGTTTGGTGCATAAATTCTCCTAATGGTTACCTTATTAACTTCGACGTTTATCAAGGCAAGTCCTTGGCAATACCAACTGATTACCAATTTACATTTGGAAAATCAGCAGCTCCACTTTTACGTTTACTTGACACCTTTCCAGCGAAAAAATCTGAACTACCATACAGAATATATATTGATAACCTCTTTACTAATTTCCGATTATTGAAATACCTTCTTGGGATCGGATACAGTGGTATTGGAACGATCCGTGATATCCGCATACCGACATGTTGCCCACTCAAAAAGAAAAAAGAAATGACAGAAACAGAACGAGGATTTTACGAATATGCTTTATGTAAAGATGATGGAATTTTGCTATGCAACTGGCATGATAACGGCGTAGTTTCCATTGCTAGTAACGCATATGGTGTCCTGCCTGTGACTAAAGTAAAAAGATATTCCCAAGCAGAAAAAAACACATTTATGTGGATCGACCAGCAGTTTTTGGTAAATACAATGAGAGCATGGGTGGAACGGATCGTATGGATCAAAACGTTGCTAATTATCGAATTAGTATTCGGAGCAAGAAATGGTACTGGCCCATCCTTACACGGCTGATAGACACCTGTGTCCACAATGCATGGCAGCTGCGAAGAAGTGCTGGAAATCTACAACCTCAGCTTGACTTTCGTCGAGAATTAGTAATAACTTACATCAAACGATTCGGCGAAGCTAGTAAGGGACCTGGGAGACCTGTTACATCCAAAAGGTCAGTTTCCGATGGCAGGGTGTCTGATGACATAAGATATGACGGCATGGACCACTTAGTCGTCGCTACCCCAGAAAAGAAGAGAAGAAGATGTGCCGGTGAAGGTTGTATTTCAGTAGGAAGAACCATGTGCAAGAAATGTGATGTAGGACTTTGCATTGAGTGTTTTTATATTTTTCACACTTTAACTTACTAAGTTAGAACTAGGCCTAACAAAGTACCTGTACAAATAAATATTTGTTCCTGCTATAAAAACTAGTTCTATCCATTTTCCTTGATTAAATTATAGAGTAGTTAAATGGTAGTGGAATGTCCTAGCGTTACCATATGGTCACACCCTTTTTTGACCAATCAGCACAAATAATGTGTTCAAAAACATTACAAACCAACTATTTGGAGCTCTAATAAACCGTTTTAAGTCAAATGAATAATAAAAAATAAAAAGTTATAATTCCGGATATAATGGGTTAAATTATCATATTAAAGGATAATTTTAAACGAGTGTGGGCGAAGGCGCAACGGGGCGCTAGTTTTCATATATGACTCGCCTCTGAATTACGACATTATACTTGAAGTTTTACAACCCTATTGATCCAGACCTGTCAGTATTTAAATTGAGATAAACCATCTACATAAAGTGACAACTTTAGTATTAAAATAGGATTTATAACAGTATATTGTAAGAGTGTCAACCTTTGTAGGCAGTGGTACAACTTGAATTTTCCCGATTAACACAATTAAAATTATAAATGGATTGAATACATTTTTCAATAATCTAATATTACAAATTGCTTTACATGGGTTACTGGAGTCATGCCTTTAATGTTAACAGATGAATGAGATGTATTTAATTATAAAGAAAATGTAATGAGACGTAGTTGCCATATCAGAACAAACTGACTTGTTAGGTTATGGCGATTATAAGATAACGAAATATTAGCGGTAAATTGTATTTTTTTTTTACCCGTGTCTGAGCTCCCAAAACCTGCCCAGCCCTCGTGGCAGCCAACCTCTAGCGAGCTACCTCCGTCTCACATGCGCATGTGGTTAGCATCCCTACCGCGAGTGAAGGAAACGGGATTGATTGCCAATGTACCGAGCTCATAAGCTCTTTCCATGGATAATCAGGAGATAGTGAAATGAAACAGTACGGAAAGTGTCACGCTAAGAGCAGGATGAAAAAACCTGGCAAGAAAGAAACCCTGCCAGGAAACATCCCACGACAGATCATGCAGGAAACCTGGGGGCTTGGATCACCGTATGCTAAGGAATAAGGAGAGGTATTACCTTGCAAATACTTTGTTAGTGAGTCTATGGCAGGAATGACATGCACCTCTTCTTCTGCTGCCTACTCGAAACTGAAAAGGCATGCAATCAAATTAGTACTTCCGTTAGGGCTAAATCTGCGGCTCTGGAGATGTGCCCCTGCATCACCTGGAACATAACTGTGAAGCAGAATTTATTAGTATGAATATTTTATTTTGGTGGTGTGGTGTGATCTAGGCGGTCAGTAAGGACAGCGGCCGTCTGTGTGTGTCGTTTGGGTCATATCCACCCAGTGAGGAAATGAGTGTTGATGTTGTATGTGCGTGAGCCTGTTTGTAGAACTTTGTTGCTAAGTGTCGGAGCTGTTGTTTGATGAAAGGCACTTTTAAGTCAGTGCGAAGCAGTGTTAATCTTGTACATCTAGGTGCCTTCGTGATTATTCGCAAAACCTTGTTTTGGAATAACTGTAGTCTGCGTGTGCGTGTGTTACCTGCATGGCCCCAGACGGGTGATGCGTAGGTGAGTATGCTGCGCAACATAGATACGTATATAGTAGTGGCCGCCCGTAGTGAAAGTGCGTTAGTTCTGTTAAGCATCGGATATAGTTGTGTTAAACTAATTGTTGCTTTTTTTAACGTGTTAGTAATGTGAGGGTCCCAAGTCAGGCCTCTGTCGAGTATGACTCCCAGATATTTAACCTGGTTCCCCCAGTGAATGTCCTCGCCTAATAGTTTTAGTGGCGTGTTGAGTTGGTGTGTCCTACGCTTGGAGAGAAGCAAAGCCTGGCACTTGGCCACGTTCACCCTAACTCTCTAATAGCTCAGCCATTATTCTACTACTGTAAGGTGGTCCTGTAAATATAAGTGTATTAGATGTGGTTTCCATGACTGAGCGGATAACGCGGTGTCATCTGCAAATATGGCCACTTGTGTGTTGAGTGTTGTCGGTATGTCGTTGATGTAGATATTGAACAATACGGGCCCAAAAATTGAGCCCTGAGGGACTCCGGCACTATGCACTATAGTCCATAGTGTAGATTGAGCTTGATCTACATCAACCCTAAACTTACGGTTGGTTAGGTATGAGCTATCTAGGTGTATGAGCCCGTCTGGAAAGCCATAGTGACGAAGTTTCGCTAAGAGCCCGTTGTGCCAGACCCGGTCAAAGGCCTTTTCAATGTCCAGGAAGACTACCCCAGTCGAGCAGTAGTTGTTGAAACCCTTGGTTGCATGCTCCACCACTCTCATCAGCTGATGCGTAGCCGAGTGTTTTGTCCTAAAGCCAAATTGCTCTGGCCTCAGTATGTTGTGTGTGTGGATATGCTTGTTGATACGTTTGAGCAAAATTTTAAATTGTATTAATTTAGGTCCTGCGTAGTGTCGCTACCGTGTGGCGATGGAGGGAACTAAATGGAATTTTCGGTTTAGCTATATCTCCTAGGTTAGGTTTTGAATAATGTTTTTAGAAAAAACGTCACATTTTCATGGATAGAAATTGCCAGACTCTTTGCTATTAATTAACTATGTGTGTTTGAACCCTGATCTATGTTTTTTCGCATACGTCTTCGGTAAACTTGTACAGCTGAGTTCCTGTAGCCTAACTGTGAAACGTTATGACATTGATACAAGTCCATAATTTTATTTATTTATTATTCCTAATAGAACACTTGATAGGGGTTCATTTATATGTTACTATACTTGAATTAAATCATACAAGCCCTGGTAATTACACGCTCGTTCTTGTACATTAATACTTGGCACTAAACTTTGACGTCGTCGCGTATCAAACATATACTTAGGTAGATAAACACAACATTTTCCACATTAAACTAACATATATTGAAATGTTACTTTGCTAATATTCCTTGAATTTTTAAAAAATAGATTCACTGTAGATGATAATAATTAAATCGCTGAGCTATTTAAGGTAAGCCAAAATTCTCCCATCATTACTCCGCCATTAACCTTACCGAATACAGATGTCTTCTAACTTATACACACAAACATATTACTTGGTACATATCAGTTTTGTGTTCAGTTAAAAATACGTTCTAAACAAGAAAAAAATATTTTAAATGTTGAAAGAAAAATATTGCTGTATATTATTACAGTTTAAAATTTGAGATTGCAATGATTTTATACGAATCACTATATTATGATGTTTGCTATCATATAAAAGTGCTAATCATTTTTACAATGTACATAAAAGTAAAATAATCCTTAACTATCTTTAAAATGTAAACGTATCAAAATTATTTTAAAGCACAAAACATGATTGAAACCAACATTAATGATTTTTTAAAAATTATTAACCGAAAATCAGACCTAATTTTCAGTTGGTCATAATACTTTATTTTAACAAAATACCTATCTGCTGATCGAAGCTATTAAGAGTTATTGCATTTTTAAATACTTTGTGGTTGAATATTTTGATCGAAATTAATGTTTTAAATATTTTTTTCTAGAAATTATTAATTCAAACCTTTCGGCGTTTTTGGATTTCTAACGAAAAGAAGGTTTCTGAATGCAAAGCTTAACATTTTATTCTTAGACAAAACAAAGGTTTGGTTTTCCCTAATAAACTACTAGTGATTTTGTAATGTCTCTTGGTACGTGTGGTTAAAAAAGGAAGTTGGCAGCACTGTTTTGTATGTTGGTACCGTAATACCTGCATTTTGTATTTACAATTTTTTCAAATTGAAGAAGTTCGGAGTATTTTTGGTTCATTTTCAGTTAAGGTTCAACTGTGTTCATTGTACATTTGTATGTTGTCTAACAATTCTTGCTTTCGTCTCTCCTACCGTTCTGATATTTGTTTATCATGTCGCATTTTGAGAAACTTACATCTACTAATGTACTACTCTTCTTTACAACTCTAAAAAAAGGTAAATTATTGTCTGAGTGCCAGATCATTGACAATCGTGGTCTTCACTATGGTTTATTGATCCGGATTCGATTGGTTGAACGCGAAAATTGAACTTGTGTGTGTTCGGGGTGAAGGACTACGTTAATCAGCTACGTTCTGATTAATTTAGTGGGCCTTGATAATTCAAAAATATATATTTTATTTAACAGAGTTCATACCTTGCAAAATAAAAATATTGTAACACCATTTGTTAGTTCACCAGGCATTCTCAGGAATCGTGATCCAAAAGTATTTATTTCGTAAATCCATTGAGAAGATTATGTAATATAAGGGGCAAAGCTGTAAATATCTTGTTGGCTTAGATAGAAAGTAAGAAAAATATGGTTGGGGATCCTAAACTGGGCGGATAAGACGTGCGTTTATCATGTTAGCGTGGAAGGGACAATCGCAATCGCCCCGGGTTTTTGATGAATAAGTAAATATGTAAGGAAGAAACCTAAAATTATTAGATGGTCCAATTATAGGAAGGGGTACCGTAAAAATAACTATTACGCCCGTTCTAAACGTCGATATCTTGCAATGTCCTCTTTACCTGGGTCATAAGACACGTGGAGACTAAGAAAGGATGACGTAAGGTCCTTTTCTTGTTCCAACCTTTGTAGCCAGACATGAAACACTGTCTTAGACCTTACAGCTAAGTAGGACATAGACAGATGTACAAGCTATGTTCAAGAGACAAAAAGTACTTGAGGTCATATGGCTTAGATAGGCTAGCTATAGCTTTATAAAATGCCCTATATATGACTATGAATAAATTATTTCTAAGCTAGACGGAAAGGCCCCTTTCTATCACTTTAGTTATAAGGGAAAAATAATAAATATTTTGGTATTATTTGAAATCATAGGTTAAGGGGGTAACCACGATCTTCTTATGAGGGGAGACAATCCAGACATTCAGATGGTAGGGGCAGACAAAATTTGGAAAAATCTAGAAAGATATTTTATTGTATTTCGGCACTTAAAATGTAGGTATGTTAGTAATTGCTAACACAGTTTGAAATGCATTTTGTTTCCTTAAACACCGTTTAACAATCTAATCAATAAACAATAATTTTGAATAAAAGAATGAAAAAAATATTAGCTGATTTTTGTACGCATGTAAGTAAATTAGACTGTACATAATACCTTTGTTAATAATTACGGAGTAATTTTCGTTTCACAAAAATATTTAGTCAATAGGCTATTACTTCTGACACCTAATGGTGGAGTAAATTATTACTATGAGTTAATTTTTGTTATGGAATTCATAGGTTTGGGAGCAGGTATGCGCTAATATTTTCAACGCCCTTACTTAGGTTACATGTATAACATTCAGTGTACGACAGTAACATTTATATACTATAATATAAATAGAAGTATACAACATGTTGTTCTATTTGTTTGGTGTTTTAACAGAAATAACACAATGCAGTTATTATAACACAGTGAATAATAAGATAAAGCTAGTCTCAATAAAACCACGTGACTTGCCATATGTTCTGTATAACTTGTTACTTATAGAAGGCATAGGAAGGTTTCTTCTAACTGCTACACCTTTTGCTTTAAGAGCAGAGTTTTAAATATAAATGTACCCTATCCAATAACTTGCTCATTAATATATTCGTTCTTTAAACGTTCATATTCAAAAGTAATAAATATAAGTTATCATTACTGTTACGGGCACCATTTATGTAAGCGTGAAATTTATACTTTACCTTATGCTTACCTAATTTGATGTTAGTACTTAAATATAATAGGCATATATAAATTATTACATAAATTATAATAGATTTTGCAATAGACAACACGGTAGATGAGAATTTCTACTTATATTCTATCTGTGAAAAACAGATAATATAAACAAAAATATATTAATGTCAATTCCTATTTGGTCAACAAAGAAAAAGATTTATTTTACTTACTTTTTATTAAATAATTACAATTAATATAAATAAAGTAAATTTAATCATGAGTTAAAACAGCTGTTTTATAATATTATCCATATCGTAAATCAGCTGTTTTATGAAATTTTACGATATCACTTATTTTAAGCCAAATGGGACGAAATAACTATATTGCATACCAAGCCCCTTTTTTGAAAAGATTCCCTCTCATATAAAACTATAATTAATTATTTAAAATAAATTAATGAACTAATATTTGAAGAAAAACAGTATTAACGTTAAGTGTCAACTAGTTTATAAAACTAGTTTTAAAAAGTGTGAGCTTGAGTGGATGAATATAAAATATTTTATTAATGATTGAAAATTTGAACAAGATATATATATATATATAAAGCAAGAATGTGAACTAATAGAAGAAATTGAATTGCCAGTAGTAAAATCTGTAAAGGCGTTTAAATTACTACACATTTGCTTAACAATTTGGACGTAAGAAGTGGTAGTCCTAGACAGTGGCATGTGGCAACGCTGTACTTATCTAAAAATGCCAGACCAATACCACTGCCTTTGCTATCAATGGGCCTATGCTGTCGACTGCCAGTAAACATTTCAACAAGAGCGCTGTTCCGACCAAACAAACTCTGTGAGTTGTCTGTTCTGTTCTCTGATTGAATTATCGTTTAGTTTAGAGAATATCTGAAGGACTCTAATCATAGCACGCTTTGGTTACGTAACAGGAAGCGTATTCTGATATTGTACAACTGTGGAGGAAGTGGAATTATAAGAGCAAATGACACGGTGTTCACCTTCTGGATTCTCTCCTGTAACGATAAGATTTGGTCTTATTTAATTATTAAAAATTTCCGGCGTCATATTTAAACTAAATGAAAGTAGCACATTTCTCTCATGCATTATTTTTAAAATTCATTTCTTTAAAAGTTACTATTTTTGTTTTAATAGTTTTGCACCTGAAAACGTAGATTGTTTAAAATATCGAAAGTAAAATGTATACCTCCTAAAGTAATAAACAAATATTAACCTCTAGCGAGGAATTGAAAAACATTTACAAAATATGTCATTAACACCGCTACCATCTTCAGAAGTTTAGAACTGAATTGTAATGTACAGTATATGACAGTTTTGTAACTATTTTTTATCTAAATTTATATATATATATCAAAAACAACTAAGGTTATTCAAATACAAGAATTATTTATTAGTTATATTCAAAACTTTTCGTTGATAAACAGTACCAACATCATCAGGAATGAATATACAACATATGTTAAATTAGAAATAGAATTGTTACTAAATTTATAAAAATTGCCAAGTTTATTTTGTTGCTGTATATAGTATCAAATTTAGAATGTATTTGTATTTGTTCTTTTATTAATTTGTTATTATTACTGTATTTATATATTTCGAATGCTTCATATATACTCGTATTCATTCTTAATCCGTTATTAATTTCTTTTATAGGTTTCATATTTTCAATAATTGAAAATTGGTGCTTATTATTAATACAGTGATTTGCAAAATTTGATTTATATATTTCTGGATTTATATAAGCATTCAAATGTTCTTTATATCTTTCTCTTAGTTTTTTCTTGGTTTGACCTATATAAATTTTATTACAGTTTTCGCATCTAATTTATAAACGCCACCTTTTTCATGCTTATTATTTTTGTTATTTGTTTATTTTATTATTGTTGTTCATTATGTTTATTATCATATATATATATATATATATATATATATATATATATATATATATATATATATATATGATATCGGTTTTCAAAACGTTCTTCGACGTCTTGGGACACCCATTCTCCAGTTTCCCCTGTCCACCCATTCATCCTTTTCCAGGTCTCTCTCTTCCATCATTGTTAATTCCTTCTATCCACTTCCTTCTTGGACGGTCTTGTTTTTGCCTTACCTGTGGTTTCCATCAATATCTGCTTCTTTTCATCTTCTTCACTCATCTGCTGTACATGACCGTACCGTTTTAACTGTTTAGCTTGTATCTTCTCCGTTATTGTGTGTGGTGCATGATATAATTTTTCTTATAATAATTTCTCTTATTTTCTCATTTGGTATTTGGTACTCTCTCGAGCAGGGGAGTAGCAAGGACACTATATGGGGGCGAGGGATATTAGCACGACCCAGGGGGCTCAGGATGAAATTGTGACACTTTTATCTCTATAAATCACATTTTACAGTATTTTGGTACTTATAATTTCCCAATTATTGGTTCATCGGAAAGCTGTTTTACTAGAATATTCTAGGGTATAAAATACATATTTTTGAAATATTTTAGTAATCTAATAGTAAACAATCCATAACTTTTACTGAAAGAACAAACATAACTTTTATACAAAGAAAAGAATAATGGAGTATAAATATATCACACTTGCTTTATGAAAGCTGAAATTACAGTATAATACTTATTGTGGGGCACGTGCCCCATGTGTCCCTTAGCTACGCTTCTACTCTCAAACCTTGACTTTCTTGCATATCTGTAAACAACAAATATCTTGTAAAAGTTCATCTCCGTTAGATTTAGTAATTTTTCCGATAGATCTTTTGATTTGCCAAATCACTACCGTAAATTACAATATTTTTAATAATGGTATTTGTATAATGCAGATATTCTTATCCCAAAGGATGCTAAATGGAGAAGATATATCAAAAGAATAGAAGACCGCACACAAATGTACAATATATAAAAAGGAGAAAGAACCAACTGTGAAAATTATACAGGAATTTCTGTTGTAGCTGCTATGAGCAGTGTATATAGGAGATTTATAAGATAACCCATTAGATGGGCCATATAATTTAATGTAAGCTAAAATATAACGATGGGGAGAGTAACTCACTATTGTTTGTGCGAGTAGGACTGTAATGCTGCTACGAAAACGCAAATCCTGCTCCTCGAAGTTTTCCAAAATTCCCCTAGGACAACCCTAGAGTCTAAAATGGGATTTAAGGCAACCCTTAGGTTGACAAGTTTCATCTAAACTTACTTAGTAAAGAGTCTAAATGTGCTCATGACAGATACTAATAGCGTGCGATTGGTAAGTACGCTATTGTACGGATTGGTAAGTACGCTTTAAGACCTTCTTTAAAACGAGTTTGCAATTCAACGTTGCGCTCATGGTAATATTAGTTACCAGAGGTAACAATCTACTCAGTAGTTTTATTTTATATTATGTTTAATATACCTGTGTAGTGTATATCTATATATTTCGTATGTTGTAATTTCTAAATTACTCAATATTTATTACTGTTTTAAGAATTTGTGGTTTGAACAATCTTTGTATTTGCTCAGCTGATATTTGATATCTTGAGCCAATTCCGGTCAAATAGAAGTTATATATTTTATAAGAGAATATGATAATCTACTCTTTCTCATTTTGATGGTTTTTTGCGCATCCCACTTACAGTTTCCAATTATTAATAGAACATTCAAAGTAATATCTGTAATAGATATTGTTTTAGAGATATAAAATATAGAGTCAACGTTTACAAAGTTTAAACTGTATATGAGAAATTATCTAAAAATTGACCTTTTTAGTAGTTAAAACTTTTGTAAAATATACAAATGTTGAGGGAAAAGTTTTGTTTTTTTTTATGGCCATATTAACGATGAAAGTTTTTTAATAAACAATTTTCAGGTGAACTATATATTCCAATATTTTTCCATTATTGAAATTTATGAACTCTTGATTCTTTAACCCATATGCTGCTGCTGGCTACCCATATGCTGCTGCTGGCTACCCATATGCGGCTGCTGGCTATTCATATGTTGCTGCTGGCTACTCATATGATGCTGCTGGCTACTCATATGCTGCTGCTGGCTACCCATGTGTTGCTGCTGGCTACCCATATGCTGCTGCTGGCTACCCATATACGGCTGCTGGCTACTCATATGTTGCTGCTGGCAACTCATATGATGCTGCTGGCTACTCATATGCTGCTGCTGGCTACCCATGTGTTGCTGCTGGCTACCCATATGCTGCTGCTGTCTACCCATATACTGCTGCTAGCTACTCATATGCCTATGCTTACAAAGTCCAAGACGATGGCAGCTACTTCCCTGGATAATTCGGACCCAAATCATAATCTGGATCATGTCGTATCTTCTTCTCTTCTTTTCCACTTTATATAAATATGCATTTCTATTCAAACATTTCAAAAAACTTATGTAAAATTGTACTCAAATATACCTCACCTCTTTCTTACTCAGGATTTCTTACTTTTGCTTACCTATTTCTACTATTATTGATTATTTATCTTTGAGATAAAATACCAAGAATATTATTTAAGCTTACAAATGCCCTTTCCTGTGCATTCAGTTAGGTGGACTACCCCTTTTGTTTTGTTTTCAAACACTCCACCGACAACAACTTGTTAATTAATTGATCAAATTGATAGCCTCCATTTAATAAAAAGTTACATACCTCTAAAAATAAAAATATTATCCAGATGAACTGAGGCACAATTATTTATTGTGTGAAATTTACCCTATGAAACATTCTTTATATAAATCAGGGATTCTTAAACTGGTGGGCGCGCCTCCTGGGGGTTGCGTAGAAGGTTTTTTAGGGGAGCGTGTTAGAGTTTTTTTGTAGAATGTTCAGTCTTGATAGACCGTTTTCACTGAGTTAAGGTCTCTGTGTGTCAAGGGTAAGATCTCTGGAGCATAGGAAAGAGTCCTAATTTATATATAGTTTTTACATAGTTCTTATTTCTATTGTAAAAACTATTTTATATATATCGCAATAAATTAAGTATATCAATGTATGATTCCAAAATTATCAGTTGTTAAATATATTTATATATTAATAACTATTAATGTATATTATAACATAAAGTACGAGGCTTTAGATTAAATTAAGTTAGTTGCTAAAATAATCATCTGTAGAATTAAGCAAGGAAAGACACAAATAGTTTTTCTAGTTCGGACAAAGCAGGTACCATGTTATTATCCTTTTCCAGGAAAGCTATAAGTTGAGTCCGGCACCCATAGACAATAGAGAAGGGTCCAAAGTGGTTAAGACAGGGAAATCCAGCGGCCGATATAGCCTGGGAAAATAACCGTGTACCGTTAGGTTTAGCTAATTGTAGATCGGTGGGAAACTTACAGAGAACGTATTGGTGGTAGTGGGAAAGATTAGATTTTTCAATAAAAACTAAAGGATCGGGGTAGTTAGAGAAGTTTGAGAAGAGTCTCAGAGAAAGGCAGGCAGATTGGTGGGGACCAGGATGGAAGTGTTGTAAAGGGAGAAATTTATTAAATTAAGTAAAGAGTTTTTTTATAAGTAAAATTTAAAAAGTGCGACGTAAAAGTTTTTTTTTAGAAATATAAAGTAAGTTTTGTTGTGTGTCAAGTGTAAGTGCAGAAGGTAATAACCAAGGCCAGGATTCCAGGGACTCTTCAGAACAATAAGTATTATTTGAATATAAGTGTAGCCAACAGACATCTATCTTTTAGTTCAAAATAAATTGTAATTTCATCAAAATTTATAAAAATTATTCTAGTTTCCCCATTTCTAATTTAAAAGCAAAGTTCCCGTAATAGCGACCCGAGAGCAAGAATAAAATTTTAATACTGTTTTTTTTGTTATGTTATTTTATTATAAATCTAAAGCCTCAGAAGTATACCATTTATCATTGTAATATTAATTAAGATATCAATCATGTCACTGCAAAATTATAATATAAATTTGGAATAATGTGTAGAGTTAATTGAAGAGAATAAATTCAAGTGATGCTTAAAAATTGATAACATTGTTAATTCTTTATAAACCTAAAGGTGTGACATTAATAGGTAAGGTAAATAAATAACATTTAAATATAAATTTAATTATAACAAAAGTTAAGTTATAATATATTAAGCATACACAAAGCTCATAAATTAACCATTTATTGACTCATATGCGTTTCAATGACAAAGTAATCACCATCAGTCAGCTATGCTACTACAAACTCTAACTTACAACTGAGTTACAAGTGTCTTTTTTTGTTTTAACGTAACCTCACAAGCTAAGCTCAAAAGAATAGTTGTATATATATATTAGGGTTAAATATATTTATATATTATATAAATATTGGTATTAAAAGTTAAATATAAAAAATCTGATTTTAAATTGACATTAACAGCTTCAGTCTCATACTCAGATTGATAGGAGGGTGCCACCTCACGTCAGTGTTATAGAGTGGGCCGCAGTGCCTGAAATGTTGAAAACCCCAGCTGTAGAATATATCAACAATTATATTTTAGTATGTCAATTTTTTTGACTGAATTGATTTTTTAAATTAAACTTATGCAGATATTTGGACAACCTCATCGAGATGACAGATAGATCTTTTGATTTCGGAACCCTACCCTCAAACTATTAGTTATACATTCATACATAAATTTAATATACGGTAAAAATTCTATAAACCTTGATTTTACAAAATAAATCATTTACGATTAGTTATTTATTTTCATAGTAGTTCTTTCAAGGGATAATTGGTGTATATTTTTATGTGTAATTTTCCATTTCGTTTTATTGAATGACACTTGATGTTAATACAGTTTCTTCCAAATAATAATTCATTAATTAAATTTATCTAACTAATTTTAGTTTTATATGACAGAAAAACTATTCAAAAAAGGGGCAAGGTATGCAATATAGTTCTTTCGTCCCAATTCGTTAAAAATACTGTAAGCGTTAACATATGATCTCGCAAAACAGCACATTTTATAAATAATATTCGAGCTGCCTTGTGAGTGAAAGTTATAATTAAAAAATAAAAATATGGTACAACTCACAAATATAAAATTTTTTATTTCATACGCGTTTCAACGACTAATTTGTCGTCATCCTCAGTGAAGATACACAAATCAAATTTGACTATCTTCACTGAGGATGACGACAAATTAGTCGTTGAAACGCATATGAAATAAAATTTTTATATTTGTGAGTTGTACCATATTTTTATTCTTTAATTAGCATATTTTATGTTATAGGTTATGTGTTAGAACAGCTGTTTTAACTAATGTGCTATGATACTTTATTTATATTAATTGTAATTATTTAATAAAAAAACAACAAAAATAAAATTGTTCTTTGTTGACCTAAGTAAGAATTAACTTTAATTTTTTTTCTGTTATTACTGTATTAATTTTTAATATGAATTTTAAATAAATTGGACCATAATAAATTTTTGACGAAATCCATTAGTGTTTACGTTAAGGGAGACAGAAGACATTGGATTTGCTTTAATTATTACTGTTACTTTCTTTGTTGCTATTTTACACACCACTAACGTAGACCATTAGACAGGATTAAACCATGGGTGTTTAAGCAGACCTACAGCTTGCGATGTCCGGATGCAAAACGCCTTTCAAATTATCAACGAATGGGGAGAAGCTCTTGCAAGAAATGTAATTAACAGCATTATACTGCTAAACGGCGGCAGCAAGGTTGTGTCCAATGTCATCTGGACGTGGGAACATAACTCTAATTGTCAGCGACTACACGCAACAGTCACGACACAGGGTTCTTCTTGACCTTGAAGGTAGCGAGGCTTCAGTTGTTTATTGCTTGATGTGTTCTCGGCACGGCCAGTGTCGGAGCGCGCGTGTGTATTGCCCTAGCACGACCAATAAAGTAAGGCATGGTCATACAAGCACTCGTTACTAACCAGCGCAAGTAGGCTATGTGCTTCAGTCGAATCTTCTTAAATAGCTTATATAATTGTTTATATGCATTCTTACAATTTATGGAGTTTAAAATTACCATATATTTCTTTAAAGCGTAATATTATAAATAATAAAATGCTAATACATTACGTGTTAAACTGGCACAAGTAAATAACAACACACATATTGCCCTCATGTTTCATCGAGAGGAAATAAATGACAACCATTTTTTACCCTGGCGAAACAAATTTTTAATAATATATTTATTACTTATTATCTTATATGTAACATAATACGATCATACATTATCATTATTTATTTATTTATTGAGTTTAAATATTTATTATTTACACTTTAGACGTACAACAACAAGCTTCTTACAAGATTTTTTCTAAAAGTGCTATCGAGAGGTGTACCTTTTCTGTTATCAGGTGTAGAATGTATATTCTTATAGATAACTAGCAGAATACCCGTCCTTCTTACAAGGTTGACTTATATTTGTATTGATTGAATTTGTATTTGTATTTCGGTTGAATTTAATTTACTGAAGTTATATCCCAATAAATATATCAAAATATAGTTTCTAAACTTTACCGATTATTATCTTCAAAAACTAAAAGAAGGATATGTTTCTGCTTGTAATATGACATTTGTAAAGTATAATTAACCTTGAAAGATGAATGACAACAAACATTTAGTATCAACTGGTTAAATGTGTTTAAAATTGACTTTCACAGGTGATTAAACGCACATATACTATATGCTGATTGTATAGTTTTGGTAGCAAAAACTAAAGAAAGCAAATGAAAATAGGGTAGTTCAAATCATTAGCGGTTACACTAAAACGTCCGGAAGACCACCCACGCTTTGTTGGAGCAGTATGGGGTCTGCTTTATTAATAAGAAAAAAAAAACACTGAATTTAAATTTAACACTAAACGTTAATTAAAAGAAATAGTTCAATTTTATGAGTGAAGTTAAGCCTACGCCACTTACCATTCCAAACTGTATGAGGTTCTTGAAGAGCGGTGAGTCGTTCGACGAAACAGGCCTGTTTGGTGTCTAGCAGAGATGAAAGAAGGTTCTCGACGAGTGGCATGAACTACAACTCATTTAAGATTATTGTAAAGTAAAATCACTTCAAATAGTCACAACAGAAAAGCTTTAATCAACACTTGATAGTTCACACACGAGGTTAAAGAGTTAATTGTCTGCGGTGTAATGAAATACCACGCGGCTAACCTAACAAATTGCACTTGTATAAGAAAAGCGGTTTAAAACAGTTTTATCGCGGCTAAAATCGTTAATTCATAGTTAGAACGCATCTAAAACATTAATTGAGCGTAATCAGTAAGCGGGGTAATAATCAGACGCGGTTTAAACCCGATGTAATCGGCTAAAACACTTGAATAGAAACCAGGAACGCCGCACTAGAAAAGCCATGTTGCAAGAAGTAGTGTAACTTGAGAAGACGGAAATGCTAGCAACAGGTGAATAAATCAGATAATTAGTCTAAAACCATAGATGAATAGTCTAGATTCATCTGGTGACTGGATCGTAAAACCTACCTTTTGCAGTAAAAGAATCCTAGATTCTGGTCGGCAATGAAAGTCTAGTAGGCGGTGGAACTTGAACTGTGATAAACACCAGCTGATTGCTAGGTTATTGAGAATTGTAAACAAACGTGGTCTGTTGAAAGTGAGGTTAAGGATCCTGTACTTAACATACCGCCCACCAAAACGAATGTTTTTAATCCGCCAGGTGGGTAGGGGGCGAAGAACCACTAAAGCACCGGAAACCGAGGGTGCCGAAGAGAAAAAAGTGGCAGGGAAAACGAAGAAAACCAAAAGAAACAAAAGGGGCAAGAGCGCCGAAGAAAGAACCTGTAGGAAAGCGGTGAAGAACTAGAAAGAAACAACCAAGAGGTCAGCCTATAGCTAAGAGATGGATGGATGCCCAAGAGTTGGTGAGGTGTTGCGCAAGTAAGTAGGAGGTGGGCCAAGAATGACAGAAGCGGTTGGACATCTGCTGAAGAGGTGGCGGTTGCTAGAAGGGGTGATTTCGTGAAGGCTGATGAACTCTCCCGCCCACCATGAGCATTCCGGAGGCGTCGACTAGAGGGCGAAGAGATTCGGTGATATGGTTAAATCTTCTAACGGGGCCACTGGTGGTGGTACCCTTGGGTAAGTTCTTGTAACGTTGAGTGTCTTTAATGGTGCGGATGACTTCTTTCCTCTCCATGGATCGACGTGCAGGGGTGTAACGAGCGTCTAATCTTGTAGTGAAGGCGTGAGGTTGACGACATAGATGGTCTGGAAGCGATCCTGAGATAATCCATCCGAAGAAAGTGTTTAGGGCAGCAGGTTGACCTTTGATTATGGTCTGTGGTTCATTAATAAGACTGCGGTTAAATACGTCAGATCCAAGAATTAAGTCAATTTGGGCAGGAGTGTCAAAGTGAGGGTCAGCAAGTTGGAGATGACTGTAACGTGCGTGTATACTGGGTGATAGTGCGATTGATGGAAGAGGGTCAGTGATGTGAGGTAGTACTGCAGCTTCGACATCGAGTTTGAAATTTGAGGCATATCTAGAAGAGATTTGTAGGGACACATATTCTGATATATGTGTGGTTTGAGAAGCGACCCCGACAAGAGAAACATTTGATTTCCTAGTAGGTAAGCTCAACATTGCGGTTGCGGGTTTTGTTATGACAGACACTTGACTGCCTGGGTCAATGATTGCCCGAAGGATATGCGGATTTCCAAAATGATCATTTACAATGACTTGAGCGGTGCCTAATAAGGCAGAAGCGACGTTAGTTTTATCGGCGCTGGCGAGAGGTTTTCCATTGGTAGTTGAATGGTTGCAGTCATTGGCTGAGTTTGGGTGTCGATGCGTGCACGGTCGCTGGGGCGAAGCTGAGTTAGAGTCATGTAACAAGGAGTGATGATTACCGTTGCAATGTTTACAAGTCTTGAGTGACTTGCATTTGTTTTGGTAGTGGGTGCCGAAACAATTAAAACAGCGCTGCATATGTCGTATAGACTCGCGACGTTCCTGAGTTTTTAGTTTGAGAAAGTCTGGACAACAAAAGATATTGTGAATGGCTGAACAATAGAAACACTGTGCTGCGGACGGATCGTTACGAGGCGGGTTGGTAGGTCGGATAGGCAAGCGCGGTCTGGGTAAATTTTGTCTAACAAGCGGTGATGGTTGTTGTGCGGGTGCTCTTCGGTTGAACTGGATGCGTTGGCTTATCACTGGTGGTCGCAAAGCCGGCGGTTGAGTCCTGGCGGTGTGGTGCATAGTACTGCGGTGATGACCTTCATTCAGCTGTGCGGCTTCATCTGCGTAGTCGGCGGGGTTACTTGTAGTGGCTGCGGTAGTCGAGATCAGCGTCATGAGTTTAGTGGGGCATTCGAGCGGCGGTGTTGGACTCTCAGGAGGTGTATTACTCAAGTCAGGTTCGTTGACAGAGGAGACCGATAGTTGGGGTTGTTGGCTTGTGCTAGCTGCGGTTGAAGTCGAAGGCTGGTTGAGCAATTCCATTGCCCTAGCTTGTTCAGTTACAAAATCATTCAAGCTGCGGTAAGTAGGCATAGTGTTGGTGCCTAGCCTGGTTTCAAAATTAAGACGAGTCTTCGGATCTAAATTATTAACTGCCATTTGAAACAACAGAAAATCTGCCAAGTCCGGTAAGTTAATGGCCTTCAAGGCACATACTGCGTTAGAGTGTGCGGTTAGAAAGCGGTTGAGTTCTGAGTGCGAAGCGGTTTGCATTGATTTGAACTCTTGAATCTGTTTGAAGTAATGATCGGCTAGCCTGCGTGGGTTGGCATAGCGGTTTCTTAGAGCGTTGTAAGCTATTGCATAATTATTGTCTGAAATTGTTAAGCCGGTAATGATTGCTAAGGCATCGCCTTTTAAAGTTGATTTTAGGTACTGAAATTTTTGTACTGCGGTCAGATTTGCATTAGAGTGGATCATAGAGTCAAACATAGTGATAAAGTCTGTCCATTCACTGTTATTGCCTGAGAAAGTGGGTACTTGTAGGCTTGGCAGACTGATGCAATTATTTGTGAGGTTAGCCGGTGAAATTTCCTTTTCTTCAGATTTTATAATGCCTGGACATTTAGCCAGGATGGGCAAATACAAAAGTTGAAATTTGGCTTTCAATTGAAAAGCCTTTTCTGCGGTTTCAGCGACTTCATGCTCAAAACTTTTTTCCATATATTCGTATGTGTCAATAAAGTTGCCGTGGATGCGTCGGATTTCGTTAATGAGACCTGTAGGGATATCATTTCCAGTAATTATGTTAATGACCTGTTCCAGGTCCTCAATGATATTATTTAATTTTGATAAATAATAATCGGTATTAATTGCCATTTTTAACAACAGAAAATAAAATTAGTTAAGGAAAAATTTTTTAAGATGAATTTTGCAGTGAACTGTATCCTATGGTTTATTTGATTCAAATTATCCGGCCCGGAGGACCATGTATAGTTTTGGTAGCAAAAACTAAAGAAAGCAAATGAAAATAGGGTAGTTCAAATCATTAGCGGTTACACTAAAACGTCCGGAAGACCACCCACGCTTTGTTGGAGCAGTATGGGGTCTGCTTTATTAATAAGAAAAAAAAAACACTGAATTTAAATTTAACACTAAACGTTAATTAAAAGAAATAGTTCAATTTTATGAGTGAAGTTAAGCCTACGCCACTTACCATTCCAAACTGTATGAGGTTCTTGAAGAGCGGTGAGTCGTTCGACGAAACAGGCCTGTTTGGTGTCTAGCAGAGATGAAAGAAGGTTCTCGACGAGTGGCATGAACTACAACTCATTTAAGATTATTGTAAAGTAAAATCACTTCAAATAGTCACAACAGAAAAGCTTTAATCAACACTTGATAGTTCACACACGAGGTTAAAGAGTTAATTGTCTGCGGTGTAATGAAATACCACGCGGCTAACCTAACAAATTGCACTTGTATAAGAAAAGCGGTTTAAAACAGTTTTATCGCGGCTAAAATCGTTAATTCATAGTTAGAACGCATCTAAAACATTAATTGAGCGTAATCAGTAAGCGGGGTAATAATCAGACGCGGTTTAAACCCGATGTAATCGGCTAAAACACTTGAATAGAAACCAGGAACGCCGCACTAGAAAAGCCATGTTGCAAGAAGTAGTGTAACTTGAGAAGACGGAAATGCTAGCAACAGGTGAATAAATCAGATAATTAGTCTAAAACCATAGATGAATAGTCTAGATTCATCTGGTGACTGGATCGTAAAACCTACCTTTTGCAGTAAAAGAATCCTAGATTCTGGTCGGCAATGAAAGTCTAGTAGGCGGTGGAACTTGAACTGTGATAAACACCAGCTGATTGCTAGGTTATTGAGAATTGTAAACAAACGTGGTCTGTTGAAAGTGAGGTTAAGGATCCTGTACTTAACACTGATTAAGCCAAGTATATAGACTATAGATAATCGGGTGTTAAGGAGTTTTCAAGGCCAGTGGGGCGGTACCCTTATGGAATTTCTAAATAAAAATAGGCCTGTGTGTTAACCAGGGACCGTATGAAAGTCCATGTAAAACTTCAGCTCAATGCGTTGAGTAGTTTTTACGTGATTGAGTAACACACACACTCAACCCCCCCCCCCCACACACAGCATTAGATTATCTTACAAGATTGCTTGTATAGTAACAGAGGTGCAGTGAGGGTCAACCCAAACAATAGTACTATACATTATATCGCAAATCTTTTATTGCCTAAAACTTTATCTGAATTTTGTCATGTTCCTAACAAATTTAATTTTAGTTTCACACTCTCATAAGGTGATTCAAATATAATAACTTCAATATGTTATATAAACCGAGTTTACAATAAACTGGAACGGTTAGTTCATATGAGCGTGCAATATTCGTAAAATACTTCAGTGGGCGTAGCTTGTTTGAGAAATAAAACCTACGAAAAACGCCTTAATGCACTAGCTATAGGTTTTAACCACGAGAGAATCTCTGTTGAAGAGGATGAAGTTACTAACGACATTTAAAGAGTCTCGTAGACTCAGTATTTTAATATACAATATAACTGTATTTTATAAAAAGTAATATCTATAATTTTGCTTTTAAAATCTTGTTATTTCTTGCAAGCATTTCTTGTAATTTAACCCGATTTCCTAAATCCTGCACGCGTTCAGATACTTAGGGCTCGTTATATTTATTGACAATTTTATAAATGCAAATTTTAAACGGTTCTTATTTTAATAATTGTAATTTCAAAGAAAATTTTAATTTTAATAATTTTATTTAAAATGATCATAATTTTGATACTTACACTGCAATATGATTAAAAATAATTTTGAAAGTTGTATAAATATAGATAGATTTGTTATTTTGAAAAATATTAACAAAAAAATATGTGTAAAGCTAGGTTAGGTAAGTAGAAGGGTAAAAATTAATTATGCACTCGTCATAGGTAGTAATCAAGGGTAAAGATTAATTAAAGACATCAAATTCAATTCCATAATTATTACGTATACAAATTCATAAGCTGTACTTTTAAATAAACTTATAAATAGTAATCATATCATTTCTACTCTTGAAATTTGGAATTTATTTTATCCTGGTAGAATTTTAATTAATTATTTTGTCAAATTGTGTATCCGTTTAAATGTTAGAGTTGCGAAAAGTTTACCAATTTCTGCCCTGGTGTCAATCTTCCAGAAAGGATTTCTGGTTGGTTTACAGATTAGATTAATACGTTTTAAACGAGGATTGCCAATACGTTTCAATTTTCCAAATTTATTCACACATGTGGACCTCAATGTGGTAAAAATGTGTATTTAAACACACATTAAATTTATAGGAAGTAATATACACAAATTATTTTCTTTACACAAAAATATATGTGTACATAGTACATATTAGACTATTGCAACTCAATATCTCAGTAGGCCTAAATATAGTTTGCTATCCTTCTGACCTTTATTTGTAAGCAGTGCAAACACTGAAATAACTGTAGAAATTCAATTATAGGTAGAAAACAGCTGGGGTAAGTTGGTATCGATGTCATTGTGTTTGGAAGTTGTGACAATGGTGTACGCTTCGTTGCGGTCAGGTTCAAGTCCATGCAGTGCACTGTTTATTTCCACTTGAATCCGCGACACGCTACCCATATCGTGGGGAAATTAAGCGAATCGCGATACATCATCATAGCGCTCTTTACCACCGTCACTTACTCTACGAGATCACGATGACGATTTCAACAACAAACCGTTAGAAGTGGAGTTTAAAAGATGTCTCAGAGTACTCATAAGAGATAATTTTAAAGTTTCCTGTCCATTTCATTATTCTGTTAACGATTGACCTTATTATAACAAAAGCAAGAAACATTCTACATGTATCAAACCTAACCTAACTTATTAACTAATCTACATCAGATTCGCAAAAATTAATGAAGCTGTCCGTATGAGGTAAAGATTGGGTAAAATGTCAATTTTTAGAGCTGTATTTGGAAGATCTAATATTAAATGCATATTAGGTCGTGTATACGGCTGTAGTATTAATGGTTGCTATTGTTGTTTACTTTAGTCGTACTAAAGTCATTATATTTATATTTTAAAATAATTTAAACATTCACCATGAAATAATTTACTATTACAATTAAATCAAATCAAAAACATAAAAAAATCAGAATCTTGATTAACACATTGGCTTGAGCAGTACCTCCTAGAAAATACTGTCCTCTAGTAGATACTGGCTTAACACGTATTTTTATTTGATTTCAGTTATATATAATTTGATATTCACTTAGTGCAAGTCAAGATTAAAATTTTACTGCGACGAGATGAAATTAAATAAAATATTTAAGTAATAATTACAATCCAGGAAGCCTAATAATTTTAATATTTTTTATTTGGTTTTAAAAATTTAGATTTCATAAAACATAAAGTCGCCACAATTAAAAACAAACACTTTTAAAAGATAACATATACGTTTTTAAAACCTATATATTAATCTAAAACTATAAGTTTGTGAAATTAATGAACTATACAAAGTTATATACAACGTTAGACAAGACATTTAACGTTTTAACTATAACTTAATTAAACGTTTACCAACAATGATGAGGATTATTCCCCAAGACGTGGTCTGATTCCTGAGAGGTACCGCAACTCGGCTGGAAAGATCTATACTCGTGGAAGGTATACTTTGCCAGGTATGTTTAACAGATCGAACTATAATGCACAACGGATGAGGTAGAAGTATTTTGGATAAAAATAAAAATACAAAACTAACAAATAAATTTCCAACTATCACAACATACAACAATAAAAAACAGCAGAAATGGCACTCCACATCAGAGCCTCTCTGACGTCATACGGCAAGGTCAAGTACTGGCTTAATTCTCAGAAGACTCTTTGCTAAGCCTTTGGGAACTACTAAGTCTCTTTAAAACTGTAATATTAAAATCAGTTTCAGGCATTTTCTGAGCTCACCATTATGTAGTCTATCTTGAATTTATAATGAATGATATAACATTGCTTTACCTCCTTCTACATGTGCCCTGTACGTTACGAACTTTGCCATCACGGAGACTTCAACTTTGTCACATTTCAGAACATTGACTGATGTTAATTGAAACCACTCTCACAAGATGTGGAGCCATGAATGCTTTCTTCTCTGGACCACTAGTTGTAGTAGATGGTATTTCATACCTCATCAGATGACCAAGATATTAAATCTATCTTCTCTGGACCACTAGTTGTAGTAGACGCTATTTCATACCTCAACTGATGATCAAGATATTTCTATCATCTCTGGACCACTAGTTGTAGTAGAAGCTATTTCATACCTCATCAGATGACCAAGATATTAAATCTATCTTCTCTGGACCACTAGTTGTAGTAGAAGCTATTTCATACCTCATCAGATGACCAAGATATTAAATCTATCTTATCTGGACCACTAGTTGTAGTAGACGCTATTTCATATTTCATCAGATGACCAAGATATTTCTATTTTCTCTGGACCACTGGTTGTAGTATACGGTATTTCATACTTCATCAGATGACCAAGATATTTCTATCTTCTCTGGACCACTAGTTGTAGTATACGCTATTTCATACCTCATCAGATGACCAAGATATTCAATCTATCTTCTCTGACCCACTAGTTGTAGTAGACGCTATTTCATACCTCATCAGATGACCAAGATATTCAATCTATCTTCTCTGGACCACTAGTTGTAGTAGACGCTATTTCATACCTCATCAGATGACCAAGATATTCAATCTATCTTCTCAGGACTACTAGTTGCAGTATACGCTATTTCATACCTCATCAGATGACCAAGATATTCAATCTATCTTCTCTGGACCACTAGTTGTAGTAGACGCTATTTCATACCTCATCAGATGACCAAGTAATTCAATCTATCTTCTCTGGACCACTAGTTGTAGTATACGCTATTTCATACCTCATCAGATGACCAAGATATTCAATCTATCTTCTCTGGACCACTAGTTGCAGTAGACGCTATTTCATACCTCATCAGATGACCAAGATATTCAATCTATCTTCTCTGGACCACTAGTTGCAGTAGACGCTATTTCATACCTCATCAGATGGCCAAGATATTCAATCTATCTTCTCAGGACCACTGGTTGTAGTAGACGTTATTTCATACCTCATCAGATGACCAAGATATTTCTATCTTCTCTGGACCACTAGTTGTAGTAGACGCTATTTCATACCTCATCAGATGACCAAGATTTTTCTATTTTATTGACAGGCTAATTATAAAATTACTAAAATTAGTGATAGACTATTTTGATAAATAATATTATTACTTTACATACAACGGTAAAAAACAAAATCGTCAACTAAAAATCTCACAATAAATTAGGTTTTAATAAAACAAACACTAGTTCATAAGAGACTACTAGTAGCCAAGCACCGAGGAAGTCAACATTGTCGCCGAATCTAGTCTGTTATGAACTAGTGTTTTGTTTTATTAAGAACTAATTTTTGGTGAGAATTTTAGTTAACCATTTTGTTATTTTACCGTTGTGAATAGTTCTCACTAACTAAGGTCTAATTAACTAAATAATTTTAATGTTTGTAATAATATAATTAGAAAATTAAGATACCCTTATAAAGCAACAATATAAAATATTTTTATTTTTGTAAATGGATTTTGTTGGTGTTATCACGGTCTATGTTGATCATACGCAGGGGGGAAGAACATTCATGAACATTCTTGTTTAGACTTACTGTAGAACTAAAATAGTGTTTCATCTTGACGAGAACAGTTTTAGAGATAAACATTCGTGTGCAATCATGAAGGCTTGATAATAGCGTACTTAAGATAAGCCAAGTAAAGGTAGTTTTGTTGAAAATAAACTAAATCATTAAAAACGATTAATATGGCCGATGACATTCAGAAAGTTATCCATTATGCCACCAATTATGAGAATTAGAACTTAAACATGTTATGTATTCCTACATAATCTATCTTTGCGTTCGCAATCCGCAAAAACTGAACTTTATTCCTTGCTTTCCTAATTATGAACGCTGGCTGACAGTGCAGTGTTCAATGCTAAGTATCAACCTGTAATTGTTTAGCTACAGATATATTTTTTGAGATTTTCGTATTTGTTAAACATTACCATTCAATGATAAACCGTTTGTCATCTTGTTATAGGATGATGGTTATCTTAGTGTTTGGGAAAAATAAAACTAGTCCTTACAAAGGATAAATGCTCATTGTTTATACATTTTTTAATCATTAAACACTAATTTTTAACTATTTCTGTAGTAGTTTTTATTGTATTTATTTATTTTTACTATATACGCCTTTGTGTAAATAGTTCAGTTATGGAACCGAACTGTGTTGTAAATAGTTCAGTGTATAGTTCAAATAGTTTAGTACATGAATAACAGGTCTCAAAATGGAACTGGCCCATCTAAAGTCGGAAGAACATAAGTAATAGTCTGGTACACAATATCAAGAGCACAGTGGTACAATATATTACAATAAAAATATTGAAAAGAACCCCAATACCACAAAAATAATCAAAAATAACAAATAAGACAAGTTACTTAAGATTAAACCCTTATGTACATTTCGATGACCATGTCATCATCATCAGAGGGTCTAGTTACAAAACACAATCTAGCACACAAGAAGTTACAAACTAGAATGATGTGGATCATTCTAGTTTGTAACTTCTTGTGTGCTAGATTGTGTTTTGTAACTAGACCCTCTGATGATGATGACATGGTCATCGAAATGTACATAAGGGTTTAATCTTAAGTAACTTGTCTTATTTGTTATTTTTGATTATTTTTGTGATATTGGGGTTCTTTTCAATATTTTTATTGTAATAGTCTGGTAGTAATAGCAACACCTTTATACTCTATGCTTGGTTTTAGATAGAGCCAAGGTAGAGGTGCAACCTTATACGATAGTAGTGAAGTTTCTTAATCCTTATAATTACTACTTATGCTTCATTTCTTAATTTTTTTTTTGTTTTTTTGTTTTTTTTTTATTTATTATAAACCGCAACTAAGATAAATCCTATCTAGCAGCTTGCTTTCTGATGGAGAACATTTCTTAATGTGATCCAGATGATTCCGAAGATTATTTTCATGGCATTATGAAATTATAGAATTATTATAAGAAATAAAGTAGAACCCTCAGTAATCCGTACGTCAAAAATCCGGAGAGTCAATAATCTGGAGCGTCGTTTCAATATGCACAGCACTCGGCATACAGAGCGCGGCGTATGGGCCACTACAGTAAATATATATCTAAACCAAGTGTTATCTTTGATTATAAATTCAAAGAAAATACATCAATTCCGAAAAAATGCGTCATAACTAAATTTATATCGCAACATACAGTATATTTAATCATGTTTTAAATTTTTTAGTTTTGTATGTTTGCTCTCTAACTAATATTGCTTATTGTAACCAATCAGCAAGATAGTAACATTTATTATTAAACTCAACATTTGGCAAATTTTTCATATGGTACGCATTTAATATTCATATATATTCATGTTTAATGACAATTTTTCCAGTTTTTGTTTTTTGTTTAAGACAACAATCAAGGAGATTTTCAGTCATTAAGTTTGTACCCGTATATTTTTTGGGTGTCTGTGCTATGTATTATTATGTACATTATATGTTCTTTCACTAAATTCTTTTGTATTTTTTAAGCCCTCTGACATCTATTTTGTAATAATTCTTGGTTTAATTAAAACTTACACGATACTCTAAGCATTAAAATAGTTTATTGTAAATGAATATTAATAATACGCAGCAGTTTAGAGATCTTTTGAAAATCCAGATAAATCAGTGGTGCGGATGGGTCCCGGACCCAATCGATACGGATTTTCAGCGTTCTACTGTATTCGAAAACACCTATATAATAAGCGTAGTAATGGAATAACCATATAGTTAGAAGCAATTGGACAACAGAACACTAAACCACAATAACATAGAACATGATAAAATAATAATGAAGAAACAAGTTAGCAAATTTGTACCTAATTAAATCCAAGTACGTCTCGAAAATCGTGTCAACACTTTTATAGGGTCAACTTTGATTTAGTTGTGTTTGTTAGCTCATTGTAGAAATACCTCTCAAGACAATGATTTACTCATAGAAACCTATTCTACATAAAGAGTGTAAGCTTTTTTTTAGTTGTCACTTAATAATTCTCTTGTTAGAGTAGTTGAGGATTTTATAGCTAACCCTGTTAAGTGTATTGTATACTAGTGTTCATAAAATTTTGCTTTATACTTGGAGTAAGTGTTAAGAATGGTAAAGAGATTGGATAGTTAATACATAATTATAATAAATTACCTAAAAATAAAATTAATTTTAAAGTTGTGATAAAACTCCATTGACGTTTTAAAACAATTCGTCTGACAATGCACGCGCTACTCTTCCTTCATATTCTCTACGATTAAAAGAGAGACCATGTAAGCAATCTTACATAAGTATTACGTCATTCTTCCCTATCCCCCAGGAGATGACTATGCCTATTCCTTAATCCTGATTATAGTTCAAAATCTTCCCCCGTATCACCCAAATACGACAATAGTCTATATTGACTCCTGACGTTAAAAACAGAAAAATTATGCACATTAATTATTGTGCTATTAACTCTACGTATTTTATTTTGCCTACAACATTTTAAACAGAACAATAATTAAATTCCTTGACAACAAATTTTATATAGGAAAAGTTCACGAAAATAAACAGTATTTACATGGAATGGCGGTCCTTATTTTAATCTAGTTTATTGAAAGTAACACAATTTATAGTAAAAGTAAAAAAGGGGAAATATTAATTTACCCCTTAAATATTAATTTTCCCCTTAAAATACTGGTAAACACATTTCTGTGTTAGAAAATATTTTGTTCCTTTGATAACCTATTTACCCTCTCAGTCCCTCACGCCAGTGGAATGTCTAACATTGCTTCCCAGAGCAAGATGAATGTTCCAATAACATTCCAAATGAAAAGGTTTTTAAAAATTCATCTGTGTAAATTCAGCTGCTACGAAAAGCTTTATATTTCGATTTTGGTCAGAGAAACACAGCTAGTCCACGTTTAGAATTGAATTTGTGTTTGGAGGCCAAAGAGACCAAATCAAATAAAAAATCTGAGAGTATCTACTAAAATCTCTAGACTCTATTTAAATTCTTTAAACAATTCTTCATGTAATTTTTTACAAGAGGATTGTAAAACAGTATTTTGAAATATATATATGTATATATATATATATATATATATATATATATATATATATATATATATATATATATATATATGTATATATATATACATATATATATATATATATATATATGTATATTTATATGTATATTTATATAAATATACATATATATATATATATATATATATATATATATATATATATATGTATATATATATACATATATATATATATATATATATGTATATTTATAGATTATGCAACACTGTTTTCTTGTATACACTTATCACTTTCCTTATGTACTTAAACAAGAATCATACTTGGTATTTATGCGAGTACTTTCAAAGACTGGTTAGTGTCTCCATCCTCGGGCATACTGAACAGTGTTTTGGACTGCGAGCTGCGTGGAATTTGCCGTTGACCTTGGTGACAATAGACAACCCAAAACCCCCCAAAATGAACGCCCTGATCAAAATACATAAAATCAACAATCCCATAAGACCCTTAATAAATTTTAAAAATGCACCTGCCTATAAAATATCACAAATAATAGCCAAAAACCTAAAACACGAACTTAAATTGGAAAATAAATACACCATAAAAAATTCTATTGAATTAACGGAAGTACTAAAAACAATAAACATAACCAAAAACACCAAATTTATATCATTTGATATCACAAACATGTACTCTAATATACCAATTAATGAAACCATCCAAATAATAAAAAACAAATTAACTGACCTTATAACCTACCGCAAATACACAAACCAAATCACAAAATGCCTAAAGACCATACTAAACCAAAACTATTTCATATTCAATAATAAAATATATAAACAAACAGACGGCTTAGCAATGGGATCACCACTATCAAGTATAGTATCAGAAATTTACCTCCAAAAACTTGACGAATTAATCACACAAACCATAAAAACACACGACCCCAACGGACATTGGATACGATATGTCGATGATGGATTATACATCTCACAAAATAAAGCAATAAATAATAACATCATTCTAAATGAAATCAATAACTTACACCCTAACATACAATTCACCATGGAGGAAGAAATAAACAATAAAATAAACTATCTAGACCTAACATTGACCAGAAATACAAATAACATTGAATATTCTATTTATAGGAAACCAACACAAACCATTAATACAATACCAAACCACTCCAACCATCCCCCACAATATAAAATGGCCGCTTACAACTCACTTTTATACAGGATGCTAAAATTGCCTCTAAATAATGAAGAAAAAATCAAAGGAAAACAAATAATATATCAAAGAGCCCAAAAAAATGGATACAATAAAAAAAACTATAGATAAATTAGAATTTAAAATATTAAATAAATTAAAACAACCTAAAATCGAACCACAAACAACAAAATGGGTTACATTCACTTACACAGGATACAACATAAAAGGAATAACTAAAACACTAAAAAATAATAATATTAACATAGCCTACAAAAACACAGGAAACATAATCAACAAAATAAACCAACCAGAAGAAATATGTCCCACACTTAGTAACGGAATATACAAAATCGAATGCCCAGACTGTAATAAAATATACATTGGCCAAACAAAAAAGAAATTAAAAGACAGATATCAAGAACACCTCAATGCATACATTAAACCTGGAATTTATAACTCAAACTTAGCCACACACGCAATCAAAAACAAACACACATTCCCCACATTAAAAAACGTACACCTAGTAAAAAAGGTCCAAAAAGGCCTCAAAATGACAATCTGGGAACAACTAGAAATTTATAAAAATAAAAATAACATCATTAACGAACAGATACAAATAAAATCAAAAAACGATAAATTATTCAATCTAATAGACAATATTAACCACAAAACGAACGTTAAAAACTCGCACAGTGCAGTGAATCTAAAAATAGAAGTTAACGGTACTCCAAGGTCAACGGCAAATTCCACGCAGCTCGCAGTCCAAAACACTGTTCAGTATGCCCGAGGATGGAGACACTAACCAGTCTTTGAAAGTACTCGCATAAATACCAAGTAAGATTGTTGCTTAAGTACATAAGGAAAGTGATATATATATATATATATATATACACTACACAATCACAGAATTAGAATTTACGATTTAACTACTTTAAAATAATATAACATTGTAATTGGGCTATTTCAGGTCTGATTTAAACTAATAAATATTTTTTAACACTTTAGTGCAATCTATCGGATAATTTCTATTCTGAAAATCATAAAATTCAAATTTTGGTGTATAATTAACTCAGAATTAAAAGGTTTTGGACTACGCTAACGTTTCCTATACACCTTTCATTTCCGTCTTAAAAATAAAACTAAACCGCATTTTTTCAGTAACCATAACACACAAGATGGGTTTCGCACTAAATCAGTGCAGTGAAATTTCAGTAATTTAGTGGTTTTTATTTTAATCGAGAAAATAATGAATTATATTAAATTCATGGTGAAAAATAAAAGAATGTTTCAATAGCGAAATCTAGTATTAGCTTGTGAGCAAGGGTAAAGAAATAACCGAATAAAATAAATAACTAGACTAAATAAAACTAGACTAAATAAATAACTAGATAAAATAAATAGCTAACTAAATAAAAACGAACACCAACTCACATCTATAACTTATTTTCGCATTTGCGTTTCAATGACTATGCCATCTTAACCAATATATATAACTGCAAAAATTCAGAATCGTAACTAGTTATAGTTGACAAGATAGACTATTATGTTACATTCTCCACAAAATTTAAGAACACTAAACAAAGAATTAATTGACGAATTAAATTTTACGGCTTCCTGACTAATTTTGATCATTCTTGGGCTTTCTCTGATTAAATACATCATTCAAGCTACTTCATCTCTACATCATTATCATTCTAGGATGTCCTTCATTTGCCTCATGCTACTTCAACTCATCATCATCCTCATTCTAGAATGTCCTTCATTTGCCTCATGCTACTTCATCTCTACATCATCCTCATTCTAGGATGTCCTTCATTTGCCTCATGCTACTTCATCTCTACATCATCCTCATTCTAGGATGTCCTTCATTTGCCTCATGTTACTTCATCTCTACATCATCCTCATTCTAGGATGTCCTTCATTAGCCTCGTGCTACTTCATCTCTACATCATCCTCATTCTAGGATGTCCTTTATGTACCTCATGTTACTTCATTTTTACATCATCCTCATTCTAAGATGTCCTTCATTTGCCTCATGCTACTTCACCTCTACATCATTCTCATTATAGGATGTCCTTTATGTGTCTCATGCTACTTCATCTCTATATTATCATCATTCTAGGATGTCCTTTATGTGTCTCATGCTACTTCATCTCTATATTATCATCATTCTAGGATGTCCTTTATGTGTCTCATGCTACTTCATCTCTATATTATCATCATTCTAGGATGTCCTTTATGTGTCTCATGCTACTTCATCTCTACATTATCATCATTCTAGGATGTCCTTTATGTGTCTCATGCTACTTCATCTCTATATTATCATCATTATAGGATGTCCTTTATGTGTCTCATGCTACTTCATCTCTATATTATCATCATTCTAGGATGTCCTTTATGTGTCTCATGCTACTTCATCTCTATATTATCATCATTCTAGGATGTCCTTTATGTGTCTCATGCTACTTCATCTCTATATTATCATCATTATAGGATGTCCTTTATGTGTCTCATGCTACTTCATCTCTATATTATCATCATTCTAGGATGTCCTTTATGTGTCTCATGCTACTTCATCTCTACATCATCCTCATTCTAGGATGTCCTTCATTTGCCTCATGTTACTTCATCTCTACATCATCCTCATTCTAGGATGTCCTTCATTAGCCTCGTGCTACTTCATCTCTACATCATCCTCATTCTAGGATGTCCTTTATGTACCTCATGTTACTTCATTTTTACATCATCCTCATTCTAAGATGTCCTTCATTTGCCTCATGCTACTTCACCTCTACATCATTCTCATTATAGGATGTCCTTTATGTGTCTCATGCTACTTCATCTCTATATTATCATCATTCTAGGATGTCCTTTATGTGTCTCATGCTACTTCATCTCTATATTATCATCATTATAGGATGTCCTTTATGTGTCTCATGCTACTTCATCTCTATATTATCATCATTCTAGGATGTCCTTTATGTGTCTCATGCTACTTCATCTCTATATTATCATCATTCTAGGATGTCCTTTATGTGTCTCATGCTACTTCATCTCTATATTATCATCATTCTAGGATGTCCTTTATGTGTCTCATGCTACTTCATCTCTATATTATCATCATTCTAGGATGTCCTTTATGTGTCTCATGCTACTTCATCTCTATATTATCATCATTCTAGGATGTCCTTTATGTGTCTCATGCTACTTCATCTCTATATTATCATCATTATAGGATGTCCTTTATGTGTCTCATGCTACTTCATCTCTATATTATCATCATTCTAGGATGTCCTTTATGTGTCTCATGCTACTTCATCTCTATATTATCATCATTATAGGATGTCCTTTATGTGTCTCATGCTACTTCATCTCTATATTATCATCATTCTAGGATGTCCTTTATGTGTCTCATGCTACTTCATCTCTATATTATCATCATTCTAGGATGTCCTTTATGTGTCTCATGCTACTTCATCTCTATATTATCATCATTCTAGGATGTCCTTTATGTGTCTCATGCTACTTCATCTCTATATTATCATCATTCTAGGATGTCCTTTATGTGTCTCATGCTACTTCATCTCTATATTATCATCATTATAGGATGTCCTTTATGTGTCTCATGCTACTTCATCTCTATATTATCATCATTCTAGGATGTCCTTTATGTGTCTCATGCTACTTCATCTCTACATCATCCTCATTCTAGGATGTCCTTCATTTGCCTCATGTTACTTCATCTCTACATCATCCTCATTCTAGGATGTCCTTCATTAGCCTCGTGCTACTTCATCTCTACATCATCCTCATTCTAGGATGTCCTTTATGTACCTCATGTTACTTCATTTTTACATCATCCTCATTCTAAGATGTCCTTCATTTGCCTCATGCTACTTCACCTCTACATCATTCTCATTATAGGATGTCCTTTATGTGTCTCATGCTACTTCATCTCTATATTATCATCATTCTAGGATGTCCTTTATGTACCTCATGTTACTTCATTTTTACATCATCCTCATTCTAAGATGTCCTTCATTTGCCTCATGCTACTTCACCTCTACATCATTCTCATTATAGGATGTCCTTTATGTGTCTCATGCTACTTCATCTCTATATTATCATCATTCTAGGATGTCCTTTATGTGTCTCATGCTACTTCATCTTTACATCTTCCTCATGCTATAATGCCATTTAAGTGCTTCTTGTTACTTCATCTCTAAATGTTCGTTATTCTAGGATGTCCTTCATGCGCTTCATGCTACTTCATCTCTATATCATCCTACTTCTAAGATGTGCTTCATGCTACTTCATCTTTACACCTTCCTCATGCTATGATGTCATTTATGTGCTTCATGCGACTTCATCTCTAAATCATCGTCATTCTATTGCCCTTCACGAGCTTCATGCTACTTTATCTCTACATCATTCCCATTGTATGATGATCTTGATGTTCTTCATCCTTCATACTGCTTCAAACTTACACCATCCTCATGCTATCATGTCATTTATGTGCTTCATGCTACTTCATCTCTAAATCATCTTCATTCTAGGATTTCCTTCATGAGCTTCATGCTTTCATCTCTTCATCATTCTCATTCTATCATATCATTTTTCACGTCCCTTCAAATCTACATTGTATTCATACTATAATGTTTTTCATGCGCTTCATCATCATTCTAATTCAACTCTACACCATCCTCTTGATGAGGTTTTTGAATTAAAAACATAATACAAATCAATTAAGAACAAATATATTTTATACTTTAAACAGTTAGCGGTGAAACGCTAGATTGAAGAGCAACATTCTAAAGCCAATATTCGTCCCAGATATAGGCATTACAACGGATGACAAAAAACTTAATTTTCACATTTCAAACTACAAACACTACCTCATTTTAACGGACCAAAATCTTTAATCAATTTTAAAAACTAGGTGACTAGTGAAAATCAAAACACCAGGAGAAAGACAAGAAAATCCTTGCTGAAAATTTTTCTAAGAACGGTAAAACAATTGTGTCCCAATAGAAAAATGAACCTCAGAAATTTCAATCCGCCTTGCATATCCAGAAAATTAAATTTATTTTGAAAATTGAATAAGCTATTACTTATATTTGAAAAAAATAAACTTTAAATGGAAATATCAAATAGTGAGACCCATCTTAAAATTAGGTTTGATAGTCCCAATACCATAAAAATAATAAACAATAACTATAAATACAAGTTACCTAAGATTAAACCCCTATGTACATTTCGATAACCATGTCATCATCATCAGAGCGTCCTATTACATATTTACGATCTAGAATACAATAAATTACAAACTAGACTCTCCTTACAGTCAGTATAGTTTGTAATTGATTGTATTCTAGATTGTAAATTTGTAATAAGATCCTCTGAGGATGATGATATGGTCATCGAAATGTACATAACGTTTAATATCAGGTGACTTGTAATATTAGTTATATTTTATTACTTTTGTGGCCTTGAAGTTATTGCAATATTTTTATTGTAATAGGATTGATAAAGTTAGGATTTTCCCATTTTCGTTTTAATAAAAAGGAGACAGATTTAAATTCCTGTTCCTCACAGATTATATTGCCTGTTATCAGGCAATTATAAAACGAATATACGTTATTAAGATTATGAGCCGTGTTTATTTACACTTTATTGTCGATTCAGCCACTTCTGGCCACGTTAAATAAACTCTTTTCTAATTTAAATAACTCTTATCCACCCTTCCTACACAAATTTTAATTCTTTAAAACATTTATGTAAATATGCCCAACACATCCATAAAAGATTAGAGTTTACGGAATACCAGTTTCAGTTGTTTTGTTGTTCACTTTTCAGTATTACTTGAAGTGTATTTCCGTGACTCTTAAAAAAAAAAACATTTTTACAGTTTGTTATTGTACATTTTGTTTTTTTATGTTTCGTCTATTATTATTTGTTTACAAAATAGTAGTGGAGAAAGTAGTTATTTTACAATTTAGAATTAAACTTAATTTTCATTTTAGACTAAACCCTCATTCGATTTCGATGAATTGCTTTTCTTCCTTTATATTCCTTTCACTTTAAGTTCGATAATTTTAATCGTTTGTCTGGAATAATCGTTTCTTGCTCGTCCTGATGCATTTGGAAAATGGCAGCTTTAACTCGGGCGTCTTCTTACACGATGCCTTTAGGCAATCGATTCCTTTTATGTTTTATTCAAGAAATAAGATTTTTTTATCGTTTCAAGTCAATAGGCAAAAGTAATTATTATCGCCTACAAGGGATAGAAAAAAATGTAAACATAGGTAGTACTAAGTTTGTCCTTAATACAGGATGTAGAAGGAATCATGGTATCATTTGTTTAGGGTCGCGACCCTGATGTAGATCTACATCGGGGTAGTAAAAGAGGTGACGGATCGTTACACCTCTTGTAAGAAGTACTAAATGATAAATGGAATTGCGAAGAACTCTGTTATTAGAAATAACAGAAAATGACAGTTTCTGTTTTGCACATCTTGAGGTTTTTTTTATGAACTACTACTTTTGATATCACTTGGTAAAAACCACTATTTGTTGATATTTTTCAGCAGTCGCGTTTTGCACTAGTTCAGTGCATTGTTCAATTCTGTGAGTTACGAACAATGAGTCTTGTTCGTGACTCACAGCATGAACAATACACTGTGGTTAGTAGTGGTACACAGCAAAAATATCAGTTAGTAGTGGTTTTTTTCCAAGTGATACCTAAAATAGTCATTTAAGACGAAAATTGTGGTAAGGCAGCGGTCGCTTATCTTCAGAGACTAATTCTATATCGGAGCCATTAAAAAGGTAACTGCGTATTATATGAACTTGGACGTTGTTTTCTTCCAAGTCCTTAGAAGTGACTGCGTATTTTATGTTCGTAGACGTTGAAGTTTCTTTGAAGTCCTTAGATGTGACTGCGTATTTTATGTTCGTAGACGTTGAAGTTTCTTTGAAGTCCTTAGATGTGACTGCGTATTATATGTCTGAAGACGTTGAAGTTTCTTCGAAGTCCTTAGATGTGACTGCGTATTATATGTCTGAAGACGTTGAAGTTTCTTCGAAGTACTTAGATGTGACTGCGTATTATATGTCTGAAGACGTTGAAGTTTCTTCGAAGTCCATAGAAGTGACTGCGTATTATATGTCTGAAGACGTTGAAGTTTCTTCGAAGTCCATAGAAGTGACTGCGTATTATATATCTGAAGACGTTGAAGTTTCTTCGAAGTCCTTAGATGTGACTGCGTATTATATGTCTGAAGACGTTGAAGTTTCTTCGAAGTCCTTAGATGTGACTGCGTATTATATGTCTGAAGACGTTGAAGTTTCTTCGAAGTCCTTAGATGTGACTGCGTATTATATGTCTGAAGGCGTTGAAGTTTCTTCGAAGTCCTTAGATGTGACTGCGTATTATATGTCCTTAGACGTTGAAGTTTCTTCGAAGTCCTTAGATGTGACTGCGTATTATATGTCTGAAGACGTTGAAGTTTCTTTGAAGTCCTTAGATGTGACTGCGTATTATATGTCTGAAGACGTTGAAGTTTCTTCGAAGTCCATAGAAGTGACTGCGTATTATATGTCTGAAGACGTTGAAGTTTCTTCGAAGTCCTTAGATGTGACTGCGTATTATATGTCTGAAGACGTTGAAGTTTCTTCGAAGTCCTTAGAAGTGACTGCGTATTTTATGTTCGTAGACGTTGAAGTTTCTTCGAAGTCCTTAGATGTGACTGCGTATTATATGTCTGAAGACGTTGAAGTTTCTTCGAAGTCCTTAGAAGTGACTGCGTATTAACTTATATGTCCTTAAACGTTGAAGTTTCTTCGAAATCCTTAGAAGTGACTGCGTATTAGAAGTTCAAGGAACGTTATATTAAATAACGTAGGACAAAAAATTTCAGTCCCTGGTATTGGATATAGGAGAACATTATGGTATGGTATGGGTAGTCACTCTTTCTTTCTGAAGTAGGCTTATTCTCTATTGGAGTCATGGAAGAAGAGACTGGGCTTTATACCCTCTTCTTAGATGTAGGCCTATAAAAAAATAAGTATATGAATTAAGGAGGACAAATGAAAGACCTAATGAGCCCCTCGTTTTGGAAGTGAAAAAAATTTCCATGGTTTATACCATAGAACCTTGTATAATAGTAGACCTAATCTCTGGTAGGGGTATAAGAAAAGGTGTATGCAAAGAATACAGGAAAGATGCGTACAACGAAATATGCGTACACCAGGAATATTGGGAAAGATGCGTGCAGGATCAGGTTCTGACAGATGACGAGGGTAAGCTATGACGTCAGAATATTGTGACTATCAGAAAATGCTTACAACGTTTAGGCGAACGCGGATCTTTTAAAATCATCGAGCTACATAAATGAGTTTACCTCTCAGCTAAACATTGATATCGCTTACTTTCTCGTGGCTGGAAATCCTTTGAAACTGTATATATTAAACCTGATTTCCATCACACGTTTCCCGGCTTTGGATTGAAAAAATGATAGAGATATGTTGCGCTTTTGTCAGCTTGTAGCATCGGAACTTTTGTGTGGTATTTTATTAATTTTTTTACGGATTTTTTTCATTTCAATCTATATTACAACTCGACCAATGTGTTTGATCTTACCATCTGATTTCTTAGGTCTAATCTAATCAAATTTTTGAATGTAAGAAAGAGATCTTAAACAAGACATTAGTCTCCAGTTTCTAGGTATTTCTGCATTTTCTTTTTTTTAAATTTTTAATATACTTTGTTCTTATTCTCTTTTCTTCTAAGTGCAATTCCAGTTTCATGTGCATAGAAGTCGAAGTTTCAGTCTCTTTTGATAAGTCTCTTTCGATTAAATCGAACTTATCACCTCGATAGCTAAAGCCAAAGTGACCACTGACAAAGTCGAAACCCTTTTTTGATCCATTATGACTGGGAAAAACCAAAATCTTTAAAGTTATTAGCAAATAGTTCAGGGGTAGATGACCTAGGATGACAACTGGAGTCTGGTTTGTACGCTTTTTCCGCTTGTCAAATTAACGACTTACCCTCGTCAATTGCTATTGTTTTCTCATGTACGCATATTTCTCTGTACACATCTTTCGCTGTACGCAATTTTTCGTGCCACCATATGCAACTGAGGTATAAGGAAGGTAAGTAGATGTTAGGATATAAGTAATGATAACAGGTACTGGAATTATGAAAAAAAATCAAGGGTGAAGAAAGTTGTGTCGCTAATACTCTTCAAGGCGACGATTTAGCTAAATAGGTTTTTAAAGCCATCTAGAATCTTTAATTCAAACAATATTCTAATTGTATTTTTAATTAACCTTGTTTTAAAACCTTATTTTTAAAATATGCTTCCCAAAAATGCTTGATTCATAATTAAACTTTAAAATAAAGTTTACTTAATTTTTTAACAAGTGAGTTTTAAACTCAATAAAAAAATACTCCAATTAATTTTTTTCTTTTTTTTAGTTTTATCTTTTGTTTGTTTCTGTTTTTTATTATTGAGGTTTCTTTACTGCATATCTTTGTGTTTATTGTATCTTGTAAAGACTGTATATTTATATCGTTTAGAAGCGTGCCAAGGTTAATCTTATTGTACAAGATATTTGTTTACACGAACTCGATTAGTGAATCTAACAACGAAAGGCAGAACAAATTTAGAAGAAACTTTGAACTTTGCGTCCGGTTTGCACATATTAGAGCAGTCCATATTAGACAGTTAATAAAGGCAGGGTGGAGCTGTGAACACGTTAAATTAATACTACGCGAAGAGTTTGCGTTAAGGCATGTAAATAACTGATGAAGAACAGTGTTGTCGGATTATCGTACGCTTGGCAACACTGCGCGGTCACAAGCTTTGTGGCATTCCCACGGGATTCCCTCCCTCCCAATATCCCTGCGCAGCGGATTTCTGTCATCCCCTCCACTCTAACCCTCAGGATATGTTACGGAGAGAGTTTTTTAGCGTGTTTTTCTTCAACATATATACGTATTATCATCCCCTTTCAGTCCTCTCTTTCCATTTAGCCTTCTCTTCTCGGAGTCGACTCACCCCCACACTCCCATCGATCCGCCAACCCGTGTCACTACTTGTATTATACTTCTGACTGACAAAATGTGTAGATTGTTTTTAATATTTTCCCACTTCTCCGTCCGCATTCTTTTATTTGCTAACTCTTGAAAGACATTTATGTCTAGATGAAACACTAGTTCCCTTCCATTCTTGTTAAATAATGCGGAAAACAAACTGTTTACGCTGTATCAAATCTGTGCACACACTTTACGGCTCTTGTTTTGTCAAGTCACTGTAAACACTAAAGAAGTTGTACATTAGTGACCTATAAAAACTACACCTGACACTAAGAAAGGAAATAATAGATTTGTTATAATTAATTTAGCTACTGTTTACATATGTTAAAAATTTGATAATTAAAAAAAGAATTAAATAAAATATATTTATTGAAAACAAGTATCTTAATATGAATAATTAAATTTTAAAAATATATCTTTTCTTATTATTTTTCGTAAATTAATTAACACTTTTAAAGTCTTACAATCTTTAAAAAATTTTTAAAGCAAATGAAAATAAAATTATAAAAAATAGCAATTTATTAAAACAATCTACGTTTGTAAATAAAATATTTGTTTATAACGACATGTATTACTAACTATATTGGTAAACACTTCAACGGATTGCTTTAAGAACAAGTAAAATTTTGCGTAAATTCAAGTAAATTTACTAAAATTCGTTTTAAATATTTATAGTTCACTCTCATAGAACTGAAAAGTAGTCCCAAAATTAAAAAAAAAATTATTCCACAAGTAGTACTAAAAAAAACTAATAATAGAAACAATAGTTATAAAGAAAATGTACATAGGCCATACATAATACTAATTTCCTTAATTTTAAGAATTAATTCTAATTATTAATATATATCAACTATTTCTAATAATAAATTAAACAATCCATTTTTTAAAAGTGATCAACATTTGATAATTTAAATTTTTCTTTATTTTAACATTTGCCGAAGGTATTCGGTATTACTACTATCACGTATGAAGTATGGTAACCATGAAGTATGAAGTATGGTAACCATGAAGTATGAAGTATGGTAACCATGAAGTATGAAGTGTGGTAACCATGAAGTATGGTAACCATGAAGTATGAAGTATGGTAACCATGAAGTATGAAGTAGGCATAGGTGTCGTCTATTATGGTCATAGCTGGTAGTCAAACAGCTACGCCCCCCCCCCCCCCCCGTGTAGGATGCCCAAGGATAAGGGAGTGCAGACGAAATTAGGTGGAACTAAAGAAAGGACATACCTATTAATGTCCTAATACAGGTTTGGGGAAACCTATGGTATTGCTTTTGCTGCGTCGTTTACCCGAAATAGATTTGTTCTAGACCGGGCTGACAAGTGTTCCAGCTATTCCTGACATTTAAACTGTTTACGCTACTGTTTTACGCGCGCGCACACACATAGCCCCCACACTTATTTACTAACACAAATACCTTATGTTTTACGTTTTGAATTCAACTCTCGTTAGGAAAACATATGAGGAAAACTCGTTTTTACTAAAACATAGTCCGAGGAGAAAGTATTAAAGTTTTATGTAAATCTAAATTAAAAATAATCCAGTTACAGAGATATAGGGCAAAATCTGTGCGGTCAAAAAGTAAGCACACAAGGCAGGCAGTAAAAATTATACAGAACAAACCCGCCCCCCCCCGTTTTATCGGCGGGACAGTTATAATAATTCAATTGATTTCAATTAGTCCAACTATATATTTTAATAATTTAAATGTTATGAAATAATAATACATTTTGAGTATTTTATTGAAAATTATGAAAACAATTTCATTAGAAAAATCTTAAACAAATGTGAATTTACACTGTTTGAAACAATCGATCCCTCAACAATAAAAAGTGTATATTTTGCAAATCAAGTTTTTAAAACATTTTGTGTTTTCAAATCTTCCAAATGTTATTCATTGTGTTTTATATCTCGTGATATATTTAAGATTATCATAAATACAAATTTTGGTTTTTGGTAATTTTTGTGTAAAGGTTAAAAAAACACTTTATTACTAGATGATACAACGCAAAAAATAATTTGATACACTTTTATTGTCAGATAAATTTATTAACAGAATACTTCACCTGCAAAAGTTTGATATTCTCTAAATTTTATCTACTATTAGAATTGTCTACACAAAATTGTTTAGGTATTCAAATGTTTTAAGTCTCTTTTATTTGAGAGTTCAGTATAGAAAAGATTGTTTTTTACATATACATTAGGCGTACTTTATAAGGATAGAAATTATATTTACTATACTGAATAAGCTATATTATGCAAACTATTATATTATTGGATTTAACAATATTATAAAAACACTCATTCTAACAAAACTGACCTTTCTATGGACATTTTATGGATTTTGTTTGTTCCTAATATGCTCCTCATTCCCATTATATTGAATAACATTAAGCCAGGAATAACATTGGGCCAGGAATAACATTAAGCCAAGAATAATTAGTCCAGGAATAACATTAAGCCAGGAATAACATTAGGCCAGGAATAACATTAAGCCAAGAATAATTAGTCCAGGAATAACATTAAGCCAGGAATAACATTGGGCCAGGAATAACATTGGGCCAGGAATAACATTAAGCCAAGAATAATTAGTCCAGGAATAACATTAAGCCAAGAATAATTAGTCCAGGAATAACAATAAGCCAGGAATAACATTAGACCAGGAATAATATTAAGCCAGGAATAATTAGGCCAGGAATAACATTAAGCAGGAAATAATATTAAGCCAGAAATAAAAGCACATTGTTGTTAATCTGAATTTAATCGAAATGTGTATTCAATAGTTCATAGTGTAAAATGTAGAGTTTCACTATATTGAAAGACGTTTTTCTGTGGAAAACTGAAATCAATCGTAAAACGTACACCGGTTGCTTCTTAAAACCATCTAGAGATTTTTCGAAAGATTTCCGGTAAAGATTTTCCGGTAAAGTTAGAAAGTTCAAATTTACTAAAGCCGATATGGACCTTGTATTGTGATAAATGATACAATATTGTTTTTTAAAATACTTCTCCCAACGCCATAAACAATATTTCCTAGTAGGCTACTTTCACATTTTACATCGACTCGCTCCTAAAACACACAACGCGCAGCTTCAAAGTTATGAATGAACGTGTGTGCATCCTGCGTTAGGCGCTCCTGTAAGTGCTGTACATCAAGTGTTATTACCTTGACCTTATGGGTTCAGTAAGTATATTAGAGGGTTGTTAACTATTTGTTAAATAATTCTATTATAACTAAAGATTTATTTTCCAAATGAAAGCCTTCGTAAGACAAATATTTGTATTGGAAATGTTGTTTGGGTGTATTTTACTTTGATCAGCAAGGAAAAATTATCACTTGACACAGTCATCATCTTCAGTCAGTCTAGTTTGTTAATTTTTTTGTATACTAGATTGTACTTTTGTAATAGGAACCTCTTAAGATGATGACTTTGTCATCGAAATGTACATAAGGGTTTAATCTTAGGTAACTTATTTTTAGTTATTTTTTGATTAATTTTTGTGGTTTTGGGGTTTTTTCACCTATATTTTTGTAATATATTGTACCACTGTGCTCTTGATATTGTATATGAAATCCTTTCTGAAAAGTTATTTCCTTACGGATGGACATATTATTACAATTTGTTTAAGCCTATTTTTTATACACAAACCATATAATGCCTACGTTTACTTTCTTGCTGAAAACAAAATTTTCCCAATCACATCAACAAAACTACAGCACCAAGAACAAAACTACAGCACCAAGAACAAAACTACAGCAGCAAGAACAAAACTTCAGCAGCAAGAACAAAACTTCAGCAGCAAGAACAAAACTACAGCAGCAAGAACAAAACTACAGCAGCAAGAACAAAACTTCAGCAGCAAGAACAAAACTGCAATAGCAAGAACAAAACTACAACAGCAAGAACAAAACTACAGCAGCAAGAACAAAACTACAGCAGCAAGAACAAAACTACAGCAGCAAGAACAAACCTACAGCAGCAAGAACAAAACTACAGCAGCAAGAACAAAACTACAGCAGCAAGAACAAAACTACAGCAGCAAGAACAAAACTACAGCAGCAAGAACAAAACTTCAGCAGCAAGAACAAAACTTCAGCAGCAAGAACAAAACTACAGCAGCAAGAACAAAACCACAGCAACAAGAACAAAACTACAACAACAAGAACAAAACTACAGCAGCAAGAACAAAACTACAGCAACAAGAACAAAACTACAGCAGAAAGAACAAGTAAAATATTACTTTAAGCCAAGACATTCAATTTTTAGTGTCTTTGCCAATATGTCACACACCCTTTTCCTTCTCCATTACTGCATGACAAATGGTCCCCACCACATCTGTCACGTTGACTTATTGTCAGATCCCTACTTTGTACACATGTGAACCGTAATTTCAATTTCCTATACTTTAGCTGAAGAAGTGACTGATTTAAACCATTCAAGACACATTTGTGAGTCAAAACTTTATTTCAATAAAATGTATTTATTAGACTGAATACACAAGTTTATGAACATAAACAAGTAATATAATTGTTTTTACAAAGTTAATTACTACTTAAAACAACAAAGACAAAATTTATTTGAGTTTTTTAGTTTTATAATTACATATAAATATGTATATACATATATCAGAATAACAATATTAAGTGGCAAAATAAAAAATCGAATTTCCTTGCAATTTTCCATTTTATTTCTATGTATGGTTTTGGACTATTTGTGTGTGTTACTATTTATATTCAATTTTCTTTTGTCGCTTGCATTGTAGTTTCTTTTCGCTTTCCTTTTGCGTTGTCCGTTTGTGAAAGAAGTTCGACTCCATAAATCCAGTTTGTTTTTTTATTCTTTTCATTAATTTTTAATCCTTGAGCAATATTTATGATATTGTGTGGTAACCATATCAACAGTTTTAGGTTGTGCAATAGAGGTTTAGACGACAACCAGATGGGATTAAAAGAAAAATTCATGTACTTCTTTGAGAAATACTCATTGAGCTATGGGTTAATTGGCTCTGTGCCAAAAGCGCTAGACTTTGAACACGAAAATTCTCATTTCGAATCCGAACTAGACCCCTTTTATAATTTAATTATTGAAAAAATATTTGTAAAAAAAACTGTTTACATCAATTGTCATCCACTAGAGGTTAAACAAATGTATTTGAACTTTATTGGATGAATAAAATAGTATTTTATATATACTGTGTATATATATATATATATATATATATATATATATATATATATATATATATATACATATAAATTTTAAAACAACATAGGTTATTCAAATACAAGAATATTTACTAATTTATATCCAAAGCTTTTCGTTGGTAAACATTACCAACATCATCAGGAATGAAAATTACAAAAATGATTGTAATTTTCATTCCTGATGACTTGGTATATATATATATATATATAAGAAAAGTATGAGGTAATAGAAAGAATTGAATAAATTTAAAAATGACTATACTTATACAAATTTTATGTATATACAAATATTTCTGAAAGAATGAGGAAATGAAGGTTAGAATCTTTGCAAAAACCTGGCATTCCGGGTCCATTATTCATAAGATTGTACCGAACTGTTTACTTAATTAAAAATTAAGTGGTTAAATAATATATATTACTATGTAGTTAATAATACATACTTAATTTCTCACAACTAAATGATTAATATGTCACGCTTGTCTCGGCATCATCAGTAGCTAAATTACAATAAATATAAATTATGGAGCAATCTACATTAATGGGGTTCGCATAACCCACGAAAGTATAACACGACTAAACAAATGAAATTATGGACATGGTTAACAACATATCAGTCACCTAATGTTACCTAAGATTTAGCAGATGTTATTTAGAGTTTTATCATTTTATTAACATTTTCGTTATATAATAATACCTTTGAAATTAAAGTATGGTAAAGCAGACTATCATGTTGGTTTTGTATATTACTTCTATGTTTCATCTTGACATACAAATTTGTCAAATGTGTGTATTTAAGTTAAAAAAAAACTTTATATTTCATTTTTGATAACTTGTTCAATTTTTTCTATTTAGTCACACTTCTCTTATAAATATCTTATTCATATTTTCAATCGTTAGTAAAATATCTTTTATTCAATCACTAAAGTTCAAATAAATTGTTTTAAACTTATAGCAGATAGATGTTAATACAGTTTTTTCAAATATTAATTAAATTGAATAATTTCATTTTAGATTTATATGAGAGGAAAACTGTTCACAAAAGGGGCAAGGTATGCAATATATTTATTCCAACGTATTTGGCTTAAAATTAGTGATAACATATGATTTCATAAAACAGCTGATTTTATATTATAGGTTATGTAGTAGAACAGCTGTTTTACCCCATAGGTTATGTTACTTCATTTATATTAATTGTAATTTTTAATAAAACGTAACAAATTTCTCTTCGTTGACCTTAGTAGGAATTTACTTTAAAATTTGTTTCTTGTTTCTTATATTTAGATAACGCTTGAGTGACTTATTGTTAACCACGTAAACAACTTAATCTGTTAACTTTGTTTGAGACAAATTTATTCATGAATTTAAACTTTGTTGTGATAATTTATATTTAATGTATATTACTCGATGATACGCCATCATAGTTGCCGAAGCATATTTGCGAACTATGTATTAGTACCAGTGTTTTGATATATACTTCACTAAATACAAAAATGTTTACAAAATGTTGAAATACTCGAAATGAATAATATTTACAAAAGTAATATTATACATTCAATATAAACTGTCTAGCATGATAAGAAAGTAAGGTTACAACATGTATCTTCTAAGATTTAGTTGGATAACCATTTCTACTAGCAACCGTATTATGTTACTGGAGATGTCATTGTGACCTCTTGTAGAGTTATGCCAGTCGCCTTCGTGAACTTCCTGCTCGTATAGGCAACGCTGGCTGGAGATTCACGCTAGACCAACTGCCACCCATTAGGCGCCTAATTGCCGGCCATTCGGAAACGTACACAGTTCTCTCGTAATATCTAATTACTAAAGAATACAAATAGTCTCATTTAACGGCCGACCTAAAAGTCTACAGTTTGCATGCATTTCCTTTCTCACGTCGGGCCTTACGAGCCAGTTATTGTATAGCATTTTTCAGATTAATATCGATACAACAGGCCTTGGTTTGTCTGATTCACCGTGAAGTTGTACGCTTACTGTGATGACATCAGAGCTGCACCTTTGCCTGCAACGTACTACATTTTCACAGCTCCCT